>OY720441.1:330795289-330943837 GCA_963082915.1 Dolichopus griseipennis
ATTGCAATAGTTCAATAGTTAGTAGTTTCTATCCATTAATATATTCACACGATAACTGAAAAAATGACAAATCTATTATGAAAAAAGTTTGTAAGTACGTTACTGACGACAAAAGAAACACGGAATCAAGTTAAGAACAAAGCAAAGGAAAAGGGAAATATCACCGAAATCAATAAAGATAGAAACTTGAAATGTTGTTACATAGATGCTCTGTGCTGTGTCCCTAATATCCCTGGAATTTTAAGTGAAGTGGAGTGTTAATCTATGTTCAATAGTTCAGTTAATTCTAACAAATCTTATTAGGAAGTAAGCTTTCTCTCTTTAATCTCTCAGAAATAAATCTAAAAATATACCTAGATTCGGGTACTTTTGAAATTTAAGAATTAAGTCAACAAATTGAAATGGAAAAGCTTTTATTTAGGATTAAGCTTGCGTAAAAACATGTTTGTCATTAATCAAAGCCCAGGGTATGACTATAGGCTTTTCATGTGCCTTATAGAATTGGAATAACCAAACAATATTTGAAAATAATGGAATTCCTTTCAGGCTATTCATTCATAAATAAAAAAATCATATAAAAACGTACAATCCCTCTTGCACACATTTTAAAAATTTAATATTATAAACTTTTAAACAATTTTCACCATATTTTTTTTTTGTCCATTTTATACAATTTTTCTTTTTTCCAAGAATCTGACTACAAAGAAAAATTATTATATCTATAGTTGTTATCTGTGCTTGTATAACTTATTCTTAATATTTGTAAGCAATTTAATATTTAAAGAAATGATAAAAAAAAAAAAAATCTAGATTAAATTTAACAGGAAGACAAGACATTTAGTATCCTTTAGATTAAATATCCATTAGATTCATTTCAATTCAAAAAAAAGAAAAGAAACTCTCAATTGCTAAAATATGCTTCTATTCTTTTCGTTTTTTAATAACACTTTAAAATTTTATCAGATTTGATAATTATCAGGTTTTTTTTTATTCCCTCTCTTTTACTCTTTCATTCATCTCTTTCTATTGTATTTCAAAGTTATTGTTGTTCTTTCGTCAAGAAAAAAACTTAAACGTTTCTTTTGAAAGACTATGACTTCAAGGATATCCTAGGGCTAAATATAAAACCGGAAATAGAAGATAAAATAAATAAGTAAGGGTAAAAATTATATATATGTCGTTGTATATTTTATACATATATAAATTTATTGTATATAAGTTTATATTAAAAAAATATATTTTAAAGTAACGGAAGGACTAAAGGTATGGAAGAGACATCCTTAAAAAAATTGCTTCAAGATATTTTGAGATGTGTATGTCTCAATACACTATTTATTTAAGAATTTTTGTACACTGATAGATTACTAATTTTGTTGTTATGTTTCTTCTCCTTTTTTTTTTTTTTTGCTAGAGAAAAATATCTGGTTTTTTTATACCCTACACCTATAATGGGCAAAGCATTATACTAATTGTAGTACGTTATTTATAATAACCAAAAGACAGCAAGGTAGATATCATTTGCATTCCAGCATCAATTCCTGCGTCAATTTAGCGATGTCCGGATGTTCGTTTACAAGTTAACACGATAATTCAAGAAATGATAACACTATGTTGATGAAAATTTATACTGTGAAGGATACTAATGGCGAAATTGTGACGGGGATTGCAACCGAACGATTTCGAATTCTAGAAGTCACGAGTTTGCATACATTCCTAATAAAAAAAAATAGAATCTTCATATTTGGTACAATGGTGTTTCTTCCTATTTTTCTTGTGTTCTATGATTTCAAATAAATTTAGGTGGTGGTTCGGCTACATCTCACACATCCCTTAAGTGCGAACAAGCATATATTTGAAATTAATAAAGATAGAACTTCAAATTTGATAAAAGAATGTTCTGTGCTGTTTCATTATGTCCTACGGGTAACTTTAAGGAGCAATTAGAGAAATCAGACCACTCACTTGGGTTTAGATGTCTGACAGCCATCCCTAGATCCCTAGATCATAACGCTGTATCTTCAAAATTAATAAAGGTCAAAGCTTTAAACTTGGCACAAGTTAGTTCTGTCTTGTTTCCTTTATTTTTCTGAAGTCTGAGCTTAATTAAAGTGGTAATTTGTGTGACAAATGATTTGTGCCACGCGGCTTTAATATTAAATTTCTATCTTAAATAACTTTTGAATACAAGGATTTTGAATATAAAATGAAATTTTCAGGTGTTGGGTATAACTGAGTCAGTTCCATCAACTTACTGTAAGTTCAATACTTTTATTTCAAATTAAAATCTTTCTAATTTTTTGGATGATAATTTCTTTTTTGGCAAAATTGAAAATTCACACTATCCTTTAGCTAGTGTAACTGATACATGTAGGTTAAGTGCTAACTTTGAGCTTTATCACGCATTTTTTAATTTAGTTGAAATTAACGAGAGGAAACCAATACTAAAAAAAATTACAAATATTAAAAAATTTTGCTAACTAATTGAATATTGATTTTATTTCGACTTGGGAGGGCGACATATACTAACCCCAAACACAGTTAAAATATCTAACAAGCGAAACACGACTTATAGGAATTTTGACATGCGGTACTCGCAATTTTCAAACCATTTTCCAGTAAATATGATCTCTAAAGTTGGTCATAAGTGCGTATAATCTAGGAAAAAGAGGACGACAGATGCTTATCGCGAGATAGTTGAAATATCTAGGTCGACTGGATCGACTTATTTTCTTACTTACTTTCGACTTATTGAGAGAATTCTGGTATAATCAACCTAAGATTCTAATAGAGAGTGGATTAATCACCCAACCTACTGTCTCAGTATATTAGTTGAATATGAAGGATGGGGAAAAGATGGAAAAAGATATTTCATTTTCATCAAGCATTGGATTGGTAACTCCGAAGGAATGAATTGTCTTCTCTCTGGCCATAAAACTAAACTGCTTCTGGCAAAATTTCAGACACCCAGCTTTATTATCTATTGAGTAATGCTAATATGAAAAAGAAGTTATATGGCGGGTACTCAAACCAAACTCGCTGAGAAAGAAGTTATGTGGCGGATACTAAAACCCGGTATACTGGAACAACCAAATTTTTCACAAACTTTGGCAATAAACTATACTACGTTTGACAAAATTTAATGTACTATCTAGCTTTATAAAGTATAGAGTTTTTATATAAAGTTTAGTTAAAAGAAGTTGTATGGGAGCTGCTCGATCATTTGCATTCCAGCATCAATTCCTTAGTCTAAATAGCGATGTGGGAATCTTTGCTTCATAAAACTGTACTAAGTTTGACAAGATTTAATGTATTATCTAGCTTTATAAAATATAGTTTTTATATGGAGTTTAGTTAAAATAGCAAACTTGCTGGATTTTAATAGCGATAACGACTATTGCATAAAAATTAATTTGTGAAAATTTTAGTGTGCTAGCTTCTTTAATTTTTGAGTTACCTTACGGATCGTATTCCGATGTCTTCATGGATTCTATCCATGTTTTATAGCCTCTCTAGCTCCCCTCTTTTTTCTACGTCAGAAACGATATGCCAAATTATTATACCCTTTGACTTATAGTCATACAAGTATAAAAAGAATATAAACTCACAGAGCACAAAATTTTATTAAAATGGTCAATAAATATATATCCCGAGATACAACCAAAAACAAGGCTAATGAAACAACATTTCTCTGAAAAAAACTTCAAAATTCGGTCTTTATATTACCTTATGCAGTACAGGGAGCTCTTCAGAGATTTACTACATATTTGCTGAATGTATTCAAGTAATATAGTATTCAAGGAATTCATTGTGCATTTTTAAGCCTAAACGAATTCAATAGAGCTCCTTTACAACTTGTGCATCCTACACTCCTAGGTTCTTTATTATATGTTTAATTTTTTTTAAAATTTTTTTTGTATATTTTAAAAAAACAATTTTATAATAAATTAAAAATGTTAAAAATATTTCTTTTTTAAACTTCTCCAATTAAAATCAACTTTCTTTATAAAAAGTTTTGATTATTTTGCTTCTTTTTTTTTTTTTTCTGAATAATGATGACATAAATTTTATTTTCAAACCTATTCAATTTTCCTTGACATACATTCGTATAGAAATGAGTACACTCACATAACAAAATATTATAAAAGAAAAATTATAAAATGAAAACCATAACATTTATTTAATGCTATATATGTCCATTATTTGTGTACACATGCATATATATACGTATTTATTATATATACTTTTGTATTGTAAGGACAACTGATGATCTTGGCCAAATTTTTCTTCAAAGCATGTTTTTTTTGCCTAACATTAATTTATTTAGAATTTTATGGGGATTTGAAAATATTATAAAGCCAAAAACAAACAAAACTTTAATAAACATATTATATAATATATATATATACATAGAATTTAATATATACATATTTATAATATATAAAAAATATATATAGGCCTTTGATATTCTTCTATTTAAAACAAATATAATTTTAACAAAATAAATAAGAAAACTTTTTTATTAATATATATACAAAATTATAATGAGATTTTTAGAATCAATTTCAAAAATTATAATTTATTTGTGTCTATTTATAAATTTATAAAAAGATTTGTTTTTGTTTTTTTTTTTAAATTATTGCATAGAAAAATATAATGAGAGAAGTTTAAATTTTAATTAATCACTAAGAAGAATATTTTTCAAAATTAATTTAACTTTAAATTTAGTTCTAAATGTTGATACATACGCTTCAATCAATGGGATTTGCTTTGCAAATTTTTTTACCTAAATAAAGCATTCTAGCCCCAGGAGTAGTACCTCATGTTTACAAAAACCCAAAAGAAAGTTCGCCAGCCCACCCAAGATTTCTTAATATTTATTAACTGCGACTTGATCAAATTTGCAACCTTAATACGTTTAACTACACTGACTCTGATTGTTTTCTCAATTGTGTCTTCAGTCTGGTAGGTTCGTATAAACTGACACGCAATTGGATGATAGAACTTATATCTAAACGTAAAGTTGCAAGCAGGACAGAACTACCTTGAACCACATTTCAATTTTCTAAGTTTATTGATTCCGAAGAAATGCTGATTAGGTATAGGCATGTGGTAGCTATCAAAACCACATTATAATTACTCTCAAACTTCACAAACGTATAGAAACAGAAGTAGAACATTCTTTTACCAAATTTTAAGCTTATATATCTACTAATTTAGAAGATATTCTTATTCGGTCTTGGAAGGCGTGTGGTAGGTACCCAAAACACTATTTGAATTAATTTTAAAATTCTAGAAAATGTAAAGAAGACAGAAAAAACGTGTACCAAAATTCAAGTTTCTATTGATATTAATTTCGAAGGTATGCTTGATAGATCTTGGGAGTTGTGTAGGAGGTAAGTTAAACCTTAGGTAACTCCAATCAATCACCAATTTTAGAGACAAAATGTAAATTCGAATACAAGCTTTAAAGTGGCAAGTGTGTTGCAGGTACTCGAAGCATCACTCAAATCATTCTAAACTTTAAGGAAAGAAGGGAAGGAAGAAACATCCTTGTACGAAATTTGAAGGTTCTATCTCTATTGGTCTCAGAAAGTCTCGAAGATGTTCGTTTGTCCTTGTATCTCATTTATCCTCCTTTCAATCTCTGCTTTGCTTTCGCCGTTAGTAACCTACCGTGTTAATTTCATGAAGATAGCATCGATGTTTTTTTAAGTTGTACGGTACGGACGGACGGACGAACAGACGTATGTGAGGCTGAACAAAAATATAAACCCTTCTCTATATCCGCACAAAAATTCAAATACCTCTGCATCTGTTTTAGGTGTCAATGCAAATTCAAGAAAGGCTTACAAGACATTTTTGCCATGAATTGCGCAGAATAAAATTTGGCATGCATTCCTCTCCTGTGGGTATCAAATATTTAAAAAGAATTAGCTTTTTCCTCGAGGTATGCAGTGAATCAAATACGTATTTTTGAGAATCGATCCAGTACCAGTTCTAGAAACGTTCTAATACGACAAACTTGATAAAAAAAATTGATTTTGATTTGCTCCTTAATCTTAATCCAGGGCTGCAATTAAATACGCTGCTTAATAAAATCTTTAATTGAAAAAAGTATTTTCCGTATGTTCTTTAAGTAAAAACTTCTTGAATGTCTTTTTCATTAAACTAACAAAAAGTTAATGGATACTTGCCTTTTTTATTATGTTATATACAATAAAGTCCTTTCTATTAAATCATTAAATCAAAGTTTATTAAATATTATTGAGTTTTTACTCCACAACCACCGTTAGTCTAAATGTCTCATAAATTCGCTATACCGTTTGTGACACTGTTAAATTGACGAGACATATATATAGGTACAAGTTTTTGAATTGGATAAGAATCGAAAGGTGGATCGATTTATCTGACGGTGTTCTTCTATATATTTACACGGTAATTTAAAAACAAAATTTGGGATTCAGCTAGGATTCTGAAATTTTCACATATTCAGTATAATACTAAAGCTGTCTTTGCTATTGAAATTAGACATGTTTCTTCGGTGCGACAACTACTCGAAATTAGTTGTCATATGATTTATATTTTTATACGAGCACATCTCTTTTAGCACATTTTCAAAAAAATTTTTAATATAGCTGCCATCTGTCCGTTCGTCCTTCCGTATGTTTACAAAAATTTTTACACCGTTTGAAATAGAGTAAAGAAATTTTAATCACGGGGAGGTATTGAAAACGGCAGAAGATAGCTGCTTTTATAAACTTTATACATTTTTCAAAGCCAAATTTTTAGGGTTGCCATACGGTACTAAAATTTACCATTTTGCAAAACAAAATTTTTATAAAATTTTTGGCCCCACATACCTTTTAAAAGGTTCAACCTAGGGTCTTGAAATTTTGGGAGATATTAGATCCTCAGAAATTGGTAGGCGTTGGTTAATTTTTTTGTCACGTCTCCTGTTTAGGAGTTATAAGGGCTCAAAAATTAAAATATAGCTATTTTTAAGCACCTGTAATTTGAATACTTGTTAATATTTTTTTTTACAAATATACAAAATTTAAAGCTGCAGCATTTTAGTTCAACATATTATGTTAGTGGTTCTTTAAATTGAAGAAATTTTTCCTTAGTTTTAACCATTTTTGCTGAAATAATAAAATTCTAGGTAAAATTACAAATTTTGGTGGAGTTTACAAATGATTTCCTATAAATTAAACGTTAACATTGAAGCTCCAAAATTATATTTCAGCTTCGACTAGCTTCCGTACAATTATGCGGATATCCTAGAGTTGACATAGTATATTTTTTATTCGTACTTGATCTCTATTTTAATATTAATGTATTTATATGACATCTCAACTTTAATTAAATATAAATGATACAATAATTAACTTTTATTTTAATAACCTCTTATATAATAATATTATATTTACAAAATTTAATAAAAGACATTCATAATTAAATTGATTCCATATTGTCTATTTAGTTTCAAGATTATTTTGTTATGATACTTACTTGCATACTGTAAAAAAATATGTATATGTATTTAATAAGTTTACTCTTAAGACAAATTCTATGACATGACAACCATTGCTTTGAAAAAAATATCTTTAATTTCTGTTTTTCTATTCACTCTAAATATTGCCATCTCTTATCTGAAATTAATTAACTAACATTTATTTTTTTTCTTGTATTTCTCTTTAGTTATTAACTTGTTCCATTTAATTATAAGTAATAAAGTATATAATTATGTTTATTATGAAGTATTTATATACAATAATATACACACACATTTATTTGATGTGTATTTTTTTACTTTTATATAATTATGTATTATTTAGATACATTTTATATGACAGTCGATTCATGACATTCTTTTTTAAGAATGTAGTGAATTCATCATGTGTAACTGTCATTATTTTTTTGTTCCTGTTTCATTCCTTTAATAATGGACATCCCTTGAGTCTCCTTAATTTTATCTGGTTTTAGTTATGAGCATCAAATTGATGTTTAATACTTATCTGTTATAGGAACTGCAATATTATAGAATACACTTTAGTTATAACTTCTTCTTCTGGTGCCTTATACGCTACGAACATTGATCAACCTGATATATTTAAATTTTGTCTACTGCTGCCCTGTACAAAGATTTAGTTCTGGTGTTAAAGCATTGCACGTAAATTTTTGGAGCTGGGAAATTGTACATCTAACAAGTGCACGCCTGGTTTCAATTTGGCTTTCCAGTATAATTTTTAACAGTTCGTGCACAAAATATTATAAATTCCTAGTTTTGATTCTTCGTATTATTTTCGCCTTTTTTTCAATTCTTAGGAGTACTCTGAATTTTTTACGTGATCTACCTATAGCGGGATAAGGGATAAGGGATATACTTAATAAAGTCTATGCTTCAACAGCGTATTGTTGTATAGGAAAAACATAACATTACATTGTAATATATATTTTCTCAGACCCAAGGTTAAATCTCAGACCCAAGGATGAATGATTGTTGCTCTTGCTTTTCTATTCTAATTCCGACTTCCTTTGAATGGTGCAATTATGCTTTTAGTTGGCATCCTAAGCATGAATATATTTCTATTTTTTTTAATTGGGTAATATTTAAGACTAAGGATAATGGTGCTTTTGGATTTTGAATCCATAATCGTTACACTTAACTGATACTACATTTAATAAATCTTGTAGTTCTTGGAACACCATTGAACCATATTCCATCTGTTATATCTCCAAGTGCCTCTTCAAAAGTCGATTCAGAGTATACGTTGCTTTATAGTGGAGATGGTATGCATCCCTAATGTACACCACATTTAATTTCGATTCTTTTTTCTTTTTAAACCTTGTCGAAAGCCTCCTTCAAGTCGATTAAGCATAAAAGTAAGGTATGATTCACGTTTGAGGAAAGATTTTCGATTCAATTATTAATACGCCATCTTTAATATGGAATAATAATTATTATATTTTATTTACAAATGATCGTTATTTCAAATATTTAAAGGTACTTGCAATTGTACTGTAGTGTTACTTGTAATCGTACAACTCAGATTGTATTTAACTGAAACTTACTTTTTTTAGTTTTATTTTTATCTTTTCAAATCTGTGTTGGGTTCAAGTCTGCATTGCTCTATTTGATTTAGCAAACTTTGATATTCGAAAAAATCGATAAAATTCTCATCAAATCATAATTTTTCCATTTTTAACGTAACAATTCTGATTACGATTTGTAACGTAAGAACTCCGAATTCTGAAAGTATTTTATTCAAGGTCTGTAATTAACTTTAAAAATTTTCTACCTGCATTAAAAATTCTAACGTCAAACTGGGCAAATTGCTCAAAATTTGTTAACCATCTTAGCTTTATTCATCATTTTCAGATTATCCAAAACAATTTTTTAGAAATTAATTTTATTATTTTAGGAAGGAAGAATGGACGTATTTAAATTAATTAGTACACTTTTTCTTAGATTGTGTTCAAAATTACAAAATGTGCTAATTGTGCTAAAAATTACGTAAAAATTGCCAATTGCTAATTGGTTCAATGAAAAAATAAATTTCAATTGTTAATAAAAATACGTTTCCTAAATTTAATTGGACTAAAAAAAAATATGGGAGTTTTATAGCGAATTTATGCGTTGATTGCAATTTTTGCAAATTAAAAATAATACTAAAATAATTTTTAATAATAATTTAATTAGGAATTAAAAAAAAAAACTATAACTATTACATAAAAGATTATTGTAATTTCTGGTTCATAAATTTTTTACAAAATCAATATTTTTACATTTATAAATTTATTTTTTTTTTTTTTTAATATTATTAAAAAATATTTTAATTAAATTTATTAATTTATTACATGGATCTACTTTTATCTGTTTCAGACTTTAGTAATATTTTAATTAGATTTATTAATTTTTTTTAAATAATTTTAAATTTTTTTAAAAAAAATTTAAATGGATTTTAAATCATATAAAATAATATTAATACTCGCATATTTAATTAAGTTATTGTGAATATATAATAGTTTGTTAACCTCACACTTGAAATCATGCAAATTATCGATGCTCTTTTCGACGCTCTTATCACTTATCATAGCTCCAACATAAACGCACCCTTATGCGCCCATATAAACTCCTTTATTAAAACCATGTGTACAATTTTCTACGTTATGTTCTTATCGAAGCTCTAATCATTTATCGCAACTTCAATATAAATGCACTTCTTAAACTAACACAAATAGAAGTTCAAATTCAAAATAGTTTAGATTGTGTGAGATTATTTGGTTTGTGTGAGGTTATTTAATTAAATTCGACGGTAACACTATTGCATAATTTTTTAAAATGTTTTAATAAATATTAAGAAATTATTTAGGTAAATCCTCATACTAAAGGCACTTATAAAACAAGTTGTAATTCAGATATTTTTTTGTACCATTTATGTTATAAAATATGGAATACACATTTGTTATTCAGGGAACTTGTAACAAAAACATGAATTTTCAAGCAAGTTTCAGACAGGGGTCGATTGCATATTTAAGTCTTTATATATTAAATCGAATGAAAATCGAAGTGATTTCTAGTACAATAAAAATTAGAAAAATAATTTTGGAAGTATAATATTTATAAAAAAAATATTGGAAAATTTCAAGTAACAAAGTTATCTCTTAAATTTTACAAGTTCGAACCCTTAATTTATATTATAACTCTATAACTATATACGTAACTAATAAGTAATATACCTGGCACACAATCAGCTTTAGAAACAATTCTTGGGATTTTAGTATTAGAAACAAAATTTATCTTCAATAATTAAGTTAGCGGGAGTAAAGAACGAAAGCTTCCAATATTAAAAATATTAAAATATTCTTATATTAATGTTGTTTTCATATATAATTATCAATTACTAGCAGATTTACCCGGCGTTGCCCGGAAGCTTGCAAATTGTAAAAACGCAAGCTTCAGCCAATTTTTTGAAATACTACTTTGCTTACTACTTATAAATGAAGCCACAAAAAATATTTGTAGAGTTCCGTTAACCCATCGTGGCCCAACAGCTTTTTATAGGTTTTTTCGTTGCTTTGTTATATATATTAGAAATGATTTAACCGATTAACTTCAAATTTTGTATATGTGTTCTTCTTTGAAAATGAAGTTCAATTTACTAACAGACTTGGAAGTTGTTAACCCCTGTCGACCCGACGATTGTTCAAAAAAAAATTTGTAAGTAAATTACGTCCAATTTCTGAAAGTAGGTACAACTTCTTTGAATTAGGGGAATGCTTAAAAAAATGTTTTGTCGAGTTCTTTTAACCGATTGCGAAACAAAAACTTTAAAAAACAGTTTGAACGATTATCTCTAATTTTTCTATACATGGTGCTTCTTGAGAATTTGGTGCTCCTTGACGATAGAGTTGAGGATGTTAGGTTCCCGGCGAATAATGTTAACTGAATTAAAATGACTATTGGTCAAATGGGGATACTAAGTTTGCCATTATGTCATTATACTATGTCAATAGTAGTTATCTTGAATTGCCAACGTTTGAATAAAATATAGTCGATGGTTTAGAAAAGATTTAAAAATTTGCTTTTCAACTTATATTTTGTTTAGTACTCACCTGAAAGTTGTAATACGCTCTTCCTCGTTTTTTTATGATTTGATGAGAGAAATGTAGGCTTATTTTTTGGAAAAACTGTTTTAAAATACTATGTTTTTAAGCATTATATATAAGAAATTGAATTTTTTGATTTTTAGATTTCATTTGAAGAAAACTGAAAATTTCATTGAATCTTTGTTCAAAACGCACAAACAGGTCAAAACCAAATTAACCATGTGGGTTTTAATTAAAATGCTGGTACAAAATTTTCAATAAAATACTTTTAATCGTATAAGAAAATAAAATTTATAGAAAACTTCATGGCGTCGTCGTGGAAAACGGGTTAATCGAATTAACTAAAACTTTTTGCAGCCTCTCTTTAGACTGCAAAATCAACCTGTAAAATTGGACACAAATCGAAAACACAAAATTTTTTGAAAGTCCGCCAGGCCGAAATGGGTTAAATTGTTCCAACCAAATTTATACAACTAATTTCGGTTGCTAAGAGGAACATTTGTGCAAAATATCAAGTCAATTTGTCAAACGGTTTTGACTCGAAATCAAAAACATTGAAAAAGCTTCTTTGCGCCCTCGTGCCCAAACGGGTTAACCGAACTCAACAAAAATTTGTGCCAGACTCTATTGTCGACTGCGAAACCACCTTGTAAAATTGGACACAAATCGGAAATACAAAATTTTTTGGAAGCCCGCCACGTCGAAATGGGTTAAATTATTCCAACCAAATTTATACAACTAATTGCGGTTGCTAAGAGGAATATTTGTGCAAAATTTCAAGTCAATCGGTCAAACCGTTTTGACTCGACATCAAAAACATTGAAAAAGCTTCATTGGCCCTCGTGCCCAAACGGGTTAACCGAACCCAACAAAAATTTGTGCCAGCCTTTCTTTTCGACTGCAAAACCACCCTGTAAAATTGGACACAAATTGGAAACAAATAATTTTTTGGAAGCCTGCCGGGCCGAAATGGGTTAATATTTTCGAACCATCTTTATACAACTAATTCCGTTTGCTAAGAGGAAGATTTGTGCAAAATTTCAAGTCAATCGGTCAAACCGTTTCGACTCGACATCAAAAAAACGAAAAAGCTTAAAACGGCTCTGGAGCCGCAACCTGTTGACTTATAAAAATGCGACATAGCCTATGTCACCCCCCGGGCTCCCAGAATTATTCCTGTAAAATTTTGTGACAATCGGACCAGTGGTTTTCACGTGAATCCTGGACAAACAAACAAACAAACAAATTTTCTTCTTTATATATTAGAATACACTATAGTTGTGCCTCATCGTTGTATCCAACAAAATTTCACAAAATTTAAAAATTTAAAAATTTAAAATAAAAAATATTTCTTTAACTATTAACTAAAAATTCTTCCATTAATTTTAAGAAAATATTATTTACCTAAATTCGTATTTAAAACCTCATCGGAAGTATTTCTCAGTAAACCCAACAAATTCTATTCAAATTTAGAGTCTCAAATCACACCCACCAGACAATGCTACATTAAATATAGGTAGAATGTAAATACACAACAAAAAAAAAGGGGTACTGAAATATATGAATTTAAATGAAAGCGTCAAAGTTAAGACTCCACAAAAAAAATATAAACCTTAAGATAACACCACAGACGGAAAAGAAAACGTAAGCCTCCCACTTTCTTACACCATTTAAGATATCTGATAAAGTTGAAATATAGTGAAGGGTGTAAAAATTATTTTCTTTTTCGTTAAAAAATGTACAAATCTTCTTACAATGTCACACCTTTTATATAATAATAACAAACGAGGAAGATTATAGTTGCCCTTGTCAACTTTTAGATACCCGTGCATACCCACCATGGTGTATAAAATAAACCGTAATTTACTTCCCTTATACATTTAACTCATTTGCACATAATTTTGAAGAAAAAAAAAAAAAAAAAATTAACAAAAAAAAAAAAAAAATCACAAAAAAAAAAATAAACAAAATTTTTATTCTTTGTCCCTAACTTTAGCTTAAAAAAAAAATAAAAAAAAAAACAACAAAAAAAAAAAATTGGCCCACCCTAAAAGTCCGAAGGTCCGAGTGATGTCCAACTTTGCCAAGTAACTTGCCCTATTAATTTATCTGCCCAATTTTAATTTTAACCTTGTAGCTTCATTAGATTCAAAGTTATTGAATCGCAAATTTGTATGGCATCCCCCCGAAAATGGGGCCCTAACATTTTGAAACTTCATATAAGTGCTCGATTCATTATATAACTAACCGTGTGTAATTTTCAGCCTCGTAGTATAATTAGTTTTGAAGAAATTCATATTGGTGCAAGGAAGTTGTATGGCAGCCCCCCGAAAATGGGGCCCTAACATTTTGAAACTTCATATAAGTGCTCGATTCATTATATAACTAACCGTGTGTAATTTTCAGCCTCGTAGTATAATTAGTTTTGAAGAAATTCATATTGGTGCAAAGAAGTTGTATGGCAGCCCCCCGAAAATGGGGCCCTAACATTTTGAAACTTCATATAAGTGCTCGATTCATTATATAACTAACCGTGTGTAATTTTCATCCGCGTAGTATAATTAGTTTTGAAGAAATTCATATTGGTGCAAGGAAGTTGTATGGCAGCCCCCCGAAAATGGGGCCCTAACATTTTGAAACTTCATATAAGTGCTCGATTCATTATATAACTAACCGTGTGTTATTTTCATCCGCGTAGTATAATTAGTTTTGAAAAAATTCATATTGGTGCAAGGAAGTTGTATGGCAGCCTCCCGAAAATGGGGCCCTAACATTTTGAAACTTCATATAAGTGCCGGAGTCATTATAAAACTAACCGTGTGTAATTTTCATCCCCGTAGTATAAATAGTTTTGAAGAAATTCATATTGGTGCAAAAAAGTTGTATGGCAGCTCCCCGAAGCCTTGGTCCGATTTTAACCAAAAACAATAGGGAACCTAGAAATTGTCTAAAAATGACTTTGTGTGAAATTCAAGACTCTAGCCCTTTTAGTTTTTGAGTTATCGTGCTGACACACGGACGGACGGACGGACGGACGGACGGACAGACACACATAGCTAGATCGACTAATTTTTCGATTCTGAGCCGATACGTACCCTTGACACTATATCTAGCTCGTCTAGATCGATGCGTTACAAACGGAGGAGCAAATCTAATATACCCGATGTCATATATGTATGCACGGGTATAATTAAAAAAAATTTTTGAGACATGCTATTTCTTGTAATAGTGGTTTTCCCCCTATGGTGAATTCTTTTGCTTTTGCTTGGAAAATGTTTTACACTCTTTCAAATGAATATTGTGTAAACCCCAGGAAATGTAATTAGTAAATTTAAATGTCTTTTACTATTTATAATATAAAATGACAGTAGAATTAAAAATAAAACAAGACAGGCTATAGTTACTCTTGTCAACTTTTAGATAAACGTGCAATGTTTAAAATAAAATAAACCATTGAACTTTTCCAACGCATCTACTCTACTAATTTACTTCTCCATTTTTAATTTCAACTCCGAAGCTTCATTAGATTGACAGTTCTCGAATTGAGAATAACAGTTATATTATGTACGCCAGCTTCCCAAAAATGGGGTCCAAATTTTTCAAATCTTCGAAAAATTGATTGCCATATTATATTAGATACGAATTTTAATTTTCAATCATCTAGTCTAATTAGTTCCAACGTTATGTAATACGATTCATCTCTATGGCAACTAACCGAAGCCTCATTCCGATTTTAATCAAAAACTATAGGGAGTCTACCAATTGTATAAAAATCTTTTAATGGGAATTTTGAAACTCTAGCGCATTTAGTTTTTGAGTTATCGTGTTGACTGACAGCCACACTTACCGAGATCAAGGCTGATGCGATCCGTACCTTTAACACTATATCTATCATTTCTATTGATCGATGCGTTATAAACGGAAGAGTAGTTTTAATAGGCGCGTGACCTTATTGTTACGCGGGATAAAAACATTTTTTTAGAATGGGGAATGGATACCCAAGCCTACTGGTTTCAACTTTTAAAATTATTAATAACGTTTTTATTTTGTTTATTTTGAGTTTTTGTCGCTTTGCTTCCACAATCTTATGAATTTTTCTTTAACTATAGATGTCTGGGTTTTTGTTTTAAAAAATTAAATGCAATAATAAGAAAAAATTAGTTTAACAAATTAAATGTTAGATTAATTGTTTCGGATATTTTTGTGAGTATTTAAAAGAATGTATGTGAATGAAATGTATTTTGGTTTAACTCAAAATTTAACAGAGGTGAATTATATTTGGAAATGTTAATCTTTGAAACAGTTTGTATTCACATTAGTTCGAAATTAAAACTTGGGCTTCAATATTAAATGTCTAATTATTACTTTAGTTATATTTAAGTTCGGAACCTCCACTAAATTATATAGAGCAATATTTTGTAATTTAGAATTTAAAAATTGTAGTCCCAAAAACTCCAAACTAGATTTCTTACTAATTAAGACTTATCTGAATTGAAAAATTGAATATCATCTATCTAACAACGGAATCACTCACTACATTGATCCTTGGATAAAAAATTCTTGATTTTAAGTAAAATCTGGAAGGTTTAATAATTTTATTCTACTTTTTAGTATTTTTTTAATCAAATTTCTGTTGAAACACAAGCTCATCCTTATCCAACTAAATAGTAAACTTTTAGGCGCGAAAGTAAAAAAATATAAGATTCAGTTAGAAATCATTTGTTTTTAATTCGAACCTCAATTACAACTTAAATTTTAACTTGAAAAACGCAAGAAACATTTTAGGAATTCAGGATTGTGGGCTTATGTCATGCAATTTACTTAGGTCTAAATTTATTTTAGCCCTATATTTACTACTTTTATACATTTTCTCAAAATTTCTTTAACCCAAAATTTAATTTTTAATAAATTAACTTTTTTTAGAACACCTGTAAATTACAAGGGGAACATAAAGCTAAAAATCCTGTTTCCTGCTATTTAAGATAAATTTTCAGAAATTTCAATCATTTGTTTAAATTAAGTATTAACATGTGAGGATTTACATGTGGGGAATTTCATTTCCCCTGTAATTTATTTGAAAGGAAGTTTATTAAAAAATCCATTTTTTATTTCTCAATGAAATATTAGGGTGACTCTTTTTTTTTTTGAAAATATGAAGTAAAAATTTGAAAAGACAAGAAATAAATAGGATTATATGAATTTTTAGATAAATTTTACTAATGAAACATGACATTTATTGAGGTTGATGGAATAGATTAGAAAAAAAAGAACACTAATTTAAAAGACTTTTCATATTTTGGGTGGAAAATGATGCTTTAGAAGTCTTGTATTATTTTGTTTTTTTTTTTAATTTTAATTAAATTACATTTTTATTAATTTACAAACCCTTTTTTTTTTATTTAAATATTTATTCTATCATTTTGTAATATTTTTCTAAATACACCTAAAAACTCTTTAATAAGCTTTAAAATCTCAAACAAATAAAATGAATTTTAAAAAAAAAATTTATCTTTTAAGAAGGATCGAACTCACATCTATTTACACCCGAAGCCACTTTTCTAACCACTGAACCATACAATTCTTAAAAATTTATGGTCAGATTTCTAATATAAATGTTTCACTAACTGACAGAATGGAAAATAAACCCATAGACAGAGACAAGTTCATATAAAAGTATATACCTAATAAATGGAAATTAAAATATTTGAATTAAATTTTTAATATATGAAATATGTGGTGATATTTCTCTAATATTAAAAAGGTTCTTAGAACTATAGTTCTTCTTTTTATCTGAGACTAATCATTCAAAAAGCTCTGATCCAAAATATTTTATGAATCAAAAAATTCCAAAATTCATATGAGCTCAGGATTATAGATTCCCATTCTCAAACTCATATAATACGATTATAGAGTTTTAATTAAATTTCAGCAACTCACTTTCGTTTCCAGCATATTCAAGTTATTCAATGTGTAAAGTATACGTTTTAATTTTGAATGGTTCTAGGTAAATAATACTAGGCGCATTAATATTATATTACATCTACATTCCGATAGTTCTCATAAATGATTGTAATCAATCACCTACTAACCTCATAGAAAGTTACGTATTAGGTAAAAAGAGTTCTATAATTGTTAATAATTTTTATGAGAACTATCTGAATGTAGATGTAATATAATATTAATACGCATGGTGTTATTTGACTGATCAAGTCTTCTGAAGAATGAAAAGCCTTGCGGATTCCAATTCAAGAGTATTTCCGCACAATTATTTCGGTATTTTCTTACCAAATGCCGTAACCAGTTCTTTTTGGCTTGATTCATTATTGGATATTGGTTGCTCCTTTGTAGTTTTTCATACAGGGTTGTAAATGAGCGGACTCAAATGCCAAACTCAACTCATAGCTCAACTCAAATTATGGGTCCTCTCATACTATGAGCGATACACACGTGCTCACAGGTTAAGCGGACTCGAATGTTGACTCAAATATTTAACGGACTCAAAATATGAGTTAAGCGATGAATTGACTCGAAATTTGAGCTTTTTAATACTCTGGTTTCATTTATCATTAAGCACGTTCTAAGCATAGAAAATATAACCTACTGGGAGTAGGGTTGGCACAGTCTACTCTACCTCTTCCTCGTTTTTTAAATGATATAAATTTTGCCAGACTTTGATGTTTAAATATTATATTAAATATTAAAAGTTTGTAGATATTCGATGCAGTGGTGTCTGGTCAAATAATGCTCTGTATACTTCATTTTATCTAACCAATGGCGTAGAGGTACAGATGCCGCCTTTCAGGTCATATATCATAATATAAGATCTAATATGAATAAATAATTCTTGTGTAGAATAATAGATGGTGCACAAAATTAACATTTGTGTATTCATAATTTTGTACAAAAGCTAAAGCCGAGTAATCAACGGCTTAGTGAATATAACTTGGTGAATGCCCTATACTCCTAAAAGGAGTGGAAAAGGAATAAAAAAATACTTAATTTTACCTTATTCAATTATATTACACTAAATAAAACTATGCTTGGATAACTAAAGTGTTACCTTTGTTCTATGGCAATACGGCAATACTGCAAAAAACTTGAGTACTTCCTAGTCACATTCTATTGCCACTGTTACCAAATATAAATTGTAATCAATACTGTTGAATAAGTTTTATTTGGAGTTAACTCCGAAAAATAACACAAGTCTCATATAAGTTGGGCATTTCTAAATATTTTGAAAGCTTAAAAAAATTCAACTATTCAAAAAACTTTTGTTACAAAATATATTCGTAGAGACCTAAGTTATAAAGTTTTAATGTTTAATTAAATGTATATTTATAAAGAATTTTATAAGAAAACTTACATAATATTATATGATTTTTTATCTAGGATTTGTTTAAGATTAATTTCATTCAATATGAAATCAAAAGTTTTGGTTCACTTCTTATATTATGCGGAGCCATTCATTTATTTAATATTTTCCTTATTTACAATTTTAAAAATCTGGTATTTATTAGAAGTTTCAAATATAACTTCCTAAAATTTAAACAAGTTATTCGATTTTAGATTATTATTTCATTTAAAGGTTTCAATGTGTTTTTAATCTTTTGCATAAGGTGATCGCCCAATTTCTAATTAATCCTTTCTCAAAATGATCACAGATCTTCTGGAGTCAAAAGTTCCCGTGAACTTATAACTCGAAAAAAAGCTAAAATTCCTCGGACAAATTTTTTAACTCCGTAACATTTAACACCACACCTTATCTTACATATTTTTACCCCTCACACAAACAAATAATTTAATTCAATAATGTAACTCACAGATATAGGATACCATATAACTCAAATACAAAATATTACAATATAAACAAAAATAGAATTGTATTCTCATATTTAAATTGTATTTAGAATTCATTAAGATCAATTCTCATATCACGAATACTACATGACCCCCTGTTCCAACATGTACCTATCGTATATACAGGCTTATTAGCCTAACAGTTGAACAATTATAATTTAAAAAATAAATTGTAATAGACCCAATTTTTATAATAAGACAACAAGTCAACATGTCTCGTTATTTCCTTCCTCAATTCTTGTACCCATTAAATACATTTTTTTTTACAAATGTACAACATCAGTACAATATCAGTACTACATATAGTACAATATCTTTTCATTAAGAGAAATGTTATATGAATTCTAAAGTTGGTCAAACTTAAACTAAAATTTTTTTAAGCAATTTATTTTTTTTTTTTACCTTTTCAATTTTTAAATTTCGTTTTTTGGAGTCAGAATGGATGGATACGTTCTTTTTTCATGTCATGTACATCCAAATTTTTAAACAAAAAAAAAACGAAATTCGGCGCCATAGTTATGTTGTTCTAAAAACTTAAAAGTATTTATGGAAGATTTTAAAATTACAAAAAAAAAAAATATATCACGATAAAATTTGTTACAATTTTTTTTTTGTTTTTGGTCCTTCCGGATGAATGAGTTTTTCAAAAATAAAGTTTTTGACCCCAAAAGTTAGGTGAATGAATAAAAAAAATAAGTGATGGAGTTTTTAAGAAAGCACATTTTCAAAATTATATGTGTTTCATACTGAGTTTAATTTTGGGAATATATGCACTGGCGACTAAGTTACTGATTTATGAAAATGGGAAATTTTAAAGCCCTAACAGCCGTCTCTGAAAAATTTTTACTAATCTAAGTTATGGTTTTTTTAAGGACCTAACCCCAACTCATCCCTTTAGGTAATAGGAATTGAAGTGTGCCTTCTTTCTCAAAAACTCGGACTTTTTCTTAGAATTTCATTATCCAAATTTTAAACAAAATAAAAAACGAAATTCGGCGCCATAGTTATGTTGTTCTAAAAACTCAAAAGTATTTATGGAAGATTTTAAAAGCAAAAGTGGTTAACACCAAGAGACGCTTTCTTAAACTGTAGGAATCTGTATTAAGCATAAGAAAAAACTTTAACACATGTTAAAATATAATGTTGAAGTTTTAAATTTCGTTTATTATTATAAAAAAGTTCTGACGGATATTTAAGTTACAGATGTTTAAAAATAGCAAAATTTAACTTCTCCATCCGTAACAGCTCCTAAACAGGTGGCGTGACAAAAAAAGTTCTTAACTGAGTCGAACTAATTTCTAAGGATCTTACTTCTCCCAAAGTTCAATTTTCTAGCTTAAACCGTTCAAAAAATATTAGAGGCCAGAAATTTTGCAAAAGTTGAGTTTTGCATAACGGTGAATTAGGTACCATATGGCAATCCTATGTATTTGCGTTCAAATAATTTATAAAGCTTTTAAAAAAAGCTGTCTCTTAGCGTTTGCAGATTGAAAATAAACCTAAAAGAACTTTTTTGATAACAATTTATATTTAGGCTTTTTCAGCCTTTGATAAGTTGCAGCTCCGTAAGGGGTAGTGCTATAGAAAAAAGTTCTTCCATGAAATTAATTTTTTTTTCAATATCTACCAGTGGTTAAAATTTGTTCTCTCTATTTCAAACAGTGTAAAAGTTTTTGTAAACATACGGACGGACGGACGAACAAAGTGATACTATATAGGCACATTTTTACAAAATCTTTTGACAATGTGCTAAAAATTATATATTTAGAGCTCTACTGTTGTATTTGGACGTTAAAAACTTTTGATATCATTGAATACAAGTATGTCTACAAGTACTTGATGTTATAAATAAAAATTTACAGGATTATGTAATTTTTTTTTGTTTTCAAATGTAAAATTTGTAAAATTTGGTGAAATAAGTTAAAATTAAAATTATGGAGTTTGTAGGAGGTACAATTTGTTTCAGTGCTCAATGATTTTTACTAGAATACAATTAGTGTCTTAAATAAAACTTAACCTATATAAGATCGGTAGATATAGGTCTCATAGCCCGTACATGTTACAACAGGTGTTCATCAAATTGACTTCCGGAAGAGATATTAAAAGGACTAAAGTACATATTTCTCTTAATGAAGACAGTCCGGAAATTTATAGAAACTAAACATAAATTATGAGATGCAATATAACAAGAAATTTGGAAATATATGTAATACATCTATTGAGGATTTAAAAATGTTTAAATGCTTAGGCAGCTCAGATGGAAGAACCATTAAGAATCTAGAGAGAAGACTAAGCTCTAATTTCTGGAAATCGTCTGAAATTCTAAGAAAACGGATAAGTATTAAAAACTCTTTATTATTCAGTTCTTCTTTATTTTATTGAAACCTGGCATACTTTTTATCAAGTTTAAAAAGTGGTTAAAGGTATTCATAAACATATGCTTATGCATAATCTTTCACACACCCTGAAAAAAGGAAAAATCTAAAAGGCGACTCTAGATATATGCGTAGGAGGTCTTCTGGATTAGCAGCAACATGAAAAAGGATTGTAGGCTAACCAAAAAAAGGCAGACATTGATCTGTATTCAAGAATATAAGTTAAATTAAAAAGTTATAATTCCAATCTAGTGTAACGATCCATAACAGGAACAGGTCAGAGAGCTTCAAAGATGTCCTATGTTTCTAAGAGGGGTTGTAAGAAAATAAAGAAATAAAATTTTGTTGTCACATTATTTGAGTCATCTCTGTAACCTTCACGTCCTCTCCTAAGAGCCAGGCTTTTTTCCTGTCTAACTGCTTTTCCTTCGTGCTTCTCTAGAAAGAATGGGAGCAACTGCTTCTACTGACTAGCCCGCGAAAAGCATCGCCATCGACGACGAGGGTGTGAGAACCAATTGCGCACGTCTGCTGCTGTTCTTGCGTCTATGTGAACACTTTAAGAATTTTATTATGGTTATTTACAAAATATATAATAGTCCTCCATCTGCCTTTCGCCCCTACCATTTTCATTTTTATTTTAACCCATTTATCAATCTTTATTTAAATTTTAAATTTTTTTAGCTAGCCCATAAGACAGCTCACAAGATTTCACGATCCTTTTACCTTTAGTAAGTTAAATAATAAATATTTTAAACTGTTTAAAATAGCTTCAATATTTAGTGTTTTATAAGATCGTAAAGATTTTTGTTGTGTTTTGACCCATAGCTTGTGCGATATATTACTTCTCAATTTTAGGTGCGCCATTCGGCCTTAATTCTGTTACTGCTATTGTGTCCCACGACAGGTGAGCAATATTCTCCCAATAAAATTTGGACAATATGTTCCACCGTTGTCCAAAGGACATTATGGCACATTGCCCAAAAATTTAAACATTAGAATGTGCGCATACAGGAAAGGAGCGAAGTAAGAAAAAATGTAAAAAATATTGAATCTGTTGCCAAGAACATTGAATAACAATTCCTAATTAATTAATTAATTTCTTCCTAATATGATAAGACACTTATTTAAATATTTTTCTTAATCTTATTATAAATTATAATACTTATTCATATATTTAGAAGTATAATATCAACTTATTTTGTTAAAATTCTTATTAAAAAAAAATATTTAATCTTATTTTCATTGAGATATAATTGGCTTTTAATTAATTCTTATTATTTTGGACCACTTATCAATATGGTGGATTGAGGGGACTATAAAATTTGATTATAATTAGTAATTCGATATAAATGAAAAAGAAATAATTTATAAATACTAAGAATTTAAATTATATTCAAATTAATTTCAATATTAAATTTAATATTAATTGATAAGTAAATATTAAAAACGGCTACTTGAATTAATTAACAAATATAATCAATGTTACATTAAATTAAATTACCTGCAGAAATATTCAATTATTTATTTTAATTCCAAAAATTACGTCGTATTTAACTAAATTTGCCAGAATAAAATTTAATTAATACATAATACATTATTTACATAGAAGAGTAATGTAAATAGCGAAATGCTAATAATAATGATTTTTTAGTACTGATTTTGACCTAAAGGTAATTATAATTCACAATAAACTGTATATATTGTGAATAGATGACTCAGGTTAAAATGAGCTGTGGGTAATCTAAATATTAAATTAATAATATGCAATTTTGAATAAAAGATCAATATTTACTTTGCTTTGGGGTTTTCTTTTTTTTTTGTGAATTTTGAGATTTAATTTTAAATTTTAATATAACATTTTGATCAACTCGATGGGTTTTCATTAAATTGAAGTTTTAATTTTCAAATTATTAAATTTCTAACAACTATATTATAAAACTTAAGTCACCACTGTAGGTATTGACACTTACTCTATTGAATTAAAATTAATAATGCCTCCCTTTAAACAATTCCAGCGTAACACCACGGTTATGGAAACTCATTTGTTCAGAATATGGAACATGCTTCCATCCCATGCGTTTCGCTCTCATAGAAATACCATAACAGAACTCGCAAAGTTTCAAAAATAACTTATATAAGTTCATTTTTAACCAATCCCCTAACTCATCTCTTCTATGTTATTTCCTTCCAATTTCATTTCTTAGGAGCCATTTTTTTGGAACAGGGAGATAAGTTTTGTTTCTAGGAGTCCTTTGCTATTTGAATAATTTTTGTGTAATGTATAATTTTTCAGAACCTTTAATAAAAGATATCTTAGTACTTTGAAAGTTTGTTGTCAATAAAATTTTCAGGTAGCTCGACCTTTTCCATGCATTTCATGAGGGTGATTTCATGTGGTTGGTCATGAATCAATGCATTCTATAGAACATAAAGAAACACTAGTATGTTAACTAGTACGAAGAACTTAACATCTGATTCAAAGAAAGCTTTTCTTCATAACAGTTGTATGAAAGCTACTCTCATCTGTTTAACAAGATATCTCGAGGTTGAGGTTGATTTTGAGAACATAAATTTCCTAGGTTTATTAGGATTAATAGCTTACTTACTTATAATAGCTAGACGAATTTATCTAGCTAGGCTAATCAATTTTGCAGAAATCGTCAAAACCCGCTGAGGAAACTTCTTAAACTTAAATGCTAAAAATGGCTGTTGTCAACAAAAGAATGTTGGAAAATTTCTAAGTTCTAACAAATTTGAATTATTGGATGAACACACATATAGAAAAACTTAGGTACGGGTATAAAAAATCAAAGTGTGTCTGGAACGAAATATGTGATTAAATTTTAGAACAGAATCGAAAAGTGATTTGACTTAGACGTTAAAGTTGATACATGTCACTTACACTTACAATTACGCTTCTACTTACTAGACGCTTCATTTGAAAGGCCGACGTCGTAACAACTATGATATTAGTGGGACTAATTCAAAAATAAATAATGAATCTAGGAAGAGCTTTTTTTTATATTCCTGTTGTAGAATTTAATAGAAAAGGTTAACAGTTTCCTCGTACAACACGAGTAAATGCTTTTGCTCACGTTAAGTAATATTATGTTGGTTAAAGAGCGACTTGGGGAGCTACAATTTTTAAGGAAATTTTTTAATTCATTTTAAAAAGCGATTCTTTAAAACTGTGTATTATATCAATACATTTTTGTTTATCAATTTTAGTTTGTACAAATGTGTTGTTAGACAATAATACAAAGTGGCAACGGCCATTGAATGCTTCAACTACAAACTTTAGCGCATAATGTTTTTTAGATATTTCTTTCTTAACCGAAATTATAAAGCTTCAAATCTTAAAGTTCTACCAATTTCCTCTCTTCGCTGAACCCTTATTTTTTTTTCAATGTAAAAGAAATTCACATGTAGTTGAAGCAAAACTAGAATCACCGAATCCTTTCATTTTCTTATCAAATCATATTCATTTTAATAATAGAAAACCACATTAGGCAATAAATTGTTTCGCTTTGGTTACTTTGAATTGCTTCCATTTGTAGAATAGGAATGATTTAGAAAAAGCAATGTAAGGTTAAAAAAAATATTTACTATCTGTAAATCTGTTACAGGTGAACTGTAGTTATGATAATATTATTAAAAGTTTTATTACATTTAACATAAAGGTATCCATAATGTTAGTTGGCAATGAGCCAAAACTAACAATTTATTGTTGGCTGTTGTAAAGGAAAACACTTTAAATATCTGTAAATTTTATATGGCTCCTTTAGTATTAGTTATACTTTATTTTTTACTTTATTTCTATTACATAATTCTCATATATAGTCATATGTAAGAATGAAGGTGTGTTTAAAATTGAAGTGTTGTTGGAAAATTTTTTTTAGAAAGTTTTTATTATAATGTTTTTATTTGAGTGAGCAAACACGATACGGTAGAATACGGTAGAAGACACGATTTAGCGAACGATTGACAGTCCTGTCAATTTAAAATCTCTGAAACATAAAAGCCCCAAAAATAAATCACACGCAATCCACTTATGTCACACATCAAAAGGTTAAAATTAAAATGTAATTGCTTAGTGATACCCTTCAAGTATTCTACTCTTCCATACAGTTAAACTTTGAAATAACGGTTAGATTTTTAGAAGATACTATTAACATTTTATTCCAATTTGTTGTCCCAAACTCAATTTCACATATTTTTTGAGAAAATTGTTACTTATTATTTTCAGGTTAAGGACGAACACTTCACAGTTCCCACATTTTGTACGTTTTTACTCCCAAAATTAACTTGTTTACTCCGTTGATCTCTGTCTTGTGATATAATCATAATATATTTCCAATTTGGTTGCTTTGGCGGTATTCAGCTGAATGACCAATAGGTTACACACAGAGTCGGCCAAAACGATCTTCCCTGCGAATTCCATTCTAAAGCCATTTTCTTATACCATGCGGAAGTTTTTTAAGAGTTGCCTAATTCATGTTCTTATGTTTACATAATTAGTGTTTCTTTATCCGTTAACTGTCAGAAGCATCTGCTTCTAATACTATTAGCCTTGTTTATTCTGGATATCTTTCTCTGGCTTTGCTTGCTGTTTATAACCAATGTTACTTTTGGTTAGACAAGTTTCACTGCAATGCATCAGGCTTTTTCAAAAGCTTTGAATGCTCTAAGTTTGCTTTTCTTGTGATTGAGCCGTTCAATCATAAGACTCTTAATTTACTGAGCTCTCAGGGCTTCGGTTTGTTGCAATTTGTTGTAGAAATATTTCTCTATATTCAATTACCTCGGATTGATTTGACTGAGTTTTATGTTCTCACGATGCTAGAAGCACGGACTTTATATACTAAAATTATATTTTGAATCCTTCAAATCTCGAAACCATGGTGTTATTATTTATTTAAATTTAACTGGCGCAATATTTTATTTATTTATGTTTTTGAATTCCTAAACTATTTTGAAATAAATATTTGAAACACTTTTACATATTTTTTTCCCAGTCTAAGTGTTGTACACAACTAGGCAAAATATGAAGTGGAATTAAGTGCCAAAAAAAACACAAAAAAAAAATGTTTTTATTACTTTGACTCCTTTTAGGAATATTTAACACCCACTACCTAGAAAATCCATTGTCTGAAAAAAAAGTTGTACATATTTGTTTTTGGTAATAACTAACAAAAAATCTGAAAGCCTGGAAGTGAAAGACAATTTTTGTTTTTTATTATTTTCATTTTAGTTCTTCATTTCCCATTAGAAATTTGTTATACAAAAAAGCTTTGCTGGTATCCAGAGATTGTTCTCTGTTAAATAAATATTCCGTATCTTATTGAATTTGTTGAATTAATTTTAGGCGGAGTGTATTATATTATAGTGTTTGTGTGTGTGTGTGTGTGTATTGTAGATAACTAAAATTCTCTAAGGTATTTTGGTTTTTAAAAATAAAATACATACACAAACATACAAATACATATATTAATGTATTTATTAACATTACTTCCGGTTATTTGCAAAATTTGTTATGGCAAAGTAATTAAATGGAGACAAGGTTCTTGAATGTATTTAATAATATTTTTTTTTTTGGTTTTTATTATAAAGATAACTGCCAAAAAAATGTTTAATGATCTGTTGGTGATGGTAATTGTATTGCAGGAGGCTTGTGTTCTTTATCATAGATTAATAATTATTTTATTTGCTAATGAGGATAAAATTTATTTATAGATTATATATAAGTAATATCTTGCAGTCAAAGTCGTTAAATATAGTTTATATGCCATTACAAAGTTAAATGTTGAGTCCATTTTACTTAAGTCTTGATAGTTTTTGTTAATAGGCACTTTTTCATATAATGTTATTGTGGACGTCGATTAGAATGAAATTAAAGAATCGTTTAAAATTTTTTTTTGGTATCTTTTATGATAATAAATTGTAATTTTACAAAATTTTTAGTTCTACGTAGTTTGGTTATCATTGACAAACTTTTAAAATTTATATTAACTTTTAACTTGCTTCACAATTTTTTTTTTTTTTTTAAGCACTTACAGTTTAATTGTTAGGCTAATAAGCCTGTCTATACCACACATTGTTGGAACAGGATGTCATATTATATTCGTTTTATTAGAATTGGTCTTGATGAATTTCACATACAGGCCATTAATTTAAAACCACATGAAAGGTCCGCACTCAACCACTGTGCCACTCAGTTTTAAATTTTTAAAGGAAGATAGTTTTGCTGTTTTTTGGATTAAGCAACAACCACAGTTCGATTTCAGATTTCTTAGCGAATTGCCATGAAACAAATGAGGGATTGCGGAGTTAGCAAATCTCGCTTACGGTATTAACTAACTTGTTAATTAAGGCAAGAGCATAATTTTTAGTTTCTTGGTGGCAAAAAATTAGTCTGCTAAGGGCTTACAAAAATACCAGTATACACTATATTGCTCCTGGTTCTCCCAATGGAGTATAGGGTATATTAAAGAAATAAGAGTTTTGGATATATATATATGAATATATGATATCTAGTGGGGACGAACACCTGTTCTAATGAAGTAAAACAATTAATGCCTCCACTCAAAGTTTTCCAACGTCATACAAGGTGTGCAACGGATGCTCATCCCTACTGCATCGAATTATTAAGATGGCGTAACACGGCTTATGGAAATTTGATTGTTATGCATCGAGATTTTGGAACCACATTCCGTCGAATGTGTTTTCTAAAGTTGGTAATTTGTATGGGTACGACTCAATTAAATTTAAGAAGAATATTAACATCTTTCTCCTTAAAAGCCCTCCAAATTTTGCCCATCCCCAATAATCCTAAATTCCAAATAACTTACCCACAATCCCGAAATCCTTCCATATTCCTATCCCTGCAACCAAACTGTACAGATTCCTTCCTAAAGTTTGCTTCAAAAGGGTGTGGTTTTGGTGCGTTAAAGTCGCACAGTACCCAAAGGAACACCGCACAATTTCAATAAGTGGCTTTCGAGCGTTCCATTCCCTCGTAAAAAAAAAAAAAAAAAAATTAAAAATACATTAATATTACAATATAAGCAAATAGTTTAATTGAATAATATAACTCACAAATATAGGATACCATATAACTTAAATACAAAATATTGCAATGTAAACAAAAATAGAATCGTATCTACTGAAAATCTAAGACGGTTCTTATATGTTATAAAGCGTAGTACTACATCATTTCGATCGTCAAGTGTAAATTACAAGAATATAATCTGATCCCCTGTTCCAACATGTATCAATGATACCAGACAGGCTTATTAGCCTAGCAGTTAAACATTTAACGCTTAAAAAAAAAGAATAAAATTTTCACGTAAGAAAATATGATTGGATCATTGTTCACGCCTCATTCTTAATATAGAACTGTAAAGCGTGAACTTCATCTCTTCCTTTAATTCATTAATTTTATTTTAGTTTAACTCTCGGGAATTTAGTTATAGTCTGTGGTGGTCACTTAGAATAGGAATTTTTTTAAGAAATTTATGGTAAAGATGCTCTGAAAAATTGTTCAATTTATCAAATCCGGAAGTAAAATAATATTCTTTAGTAAATCTGTAACAACACAAGTTTTAAACTATACAAATTCGTAAATTGTTATATTTGACATAATATTATGGCGTTTGCAAGGCAGCCTCGGCGGCAGGTTTAAATTAAATTTCAAGTATTTTTTTTTTTTTTTAAGCGGTAACTGTTCAACTGTTAGGCTAATAAGCCTATCTATACCATAGGTACATGTTGGAACAGGGGGTTATATTATATTCGTGTTATTAGAACTGGGGTTAATGAATTCCACATACAATTTAAACATGAGATAGTACTAGGCCTTATAACATGTAGAAACGTCTTAGATTTTCAATATTTACAATTCTATTTTTTGTTTATATTGTAATTTTTGTATTTGAGTATATGGTACACTATATCGGTGAGTTATAATATTCAGTTAAATTATTTGTTTATATTTTTGCATTTGTTTATATTGTTATATTAATGTATTTTTTTATGAAAGAAATATAATTATTAATTATAGATTATGCCATTAATTTGAACCCAATGGCGAATGGTAGCTGAGTCGAGTCGAAAACCAGAAAAGTTTTTTCACTTTCACTAGAACTCGAACCCGGGCCTTTTCGCATGAAAGGTCGGCACTCAACCACTGTGCCACCCAGCCGTTGTTAATGAAACATTTCAAAGTTAAAAGATCAACCACGTGTTTATACACTCTTTTCTATACATATAAAGAAAATATTTGTTCAAATATAAATTATATCGTCTTGACATTTGAAGTTTGGAAAACTTTTAAGATTCAAAAAGATTTTTAAGAGATTTTGTTTATCCGATAAATTGTAAATGTGCTTATAATCTATTTTGACGTCATTTTGAGTTCTATCTATTATTTGCAGGCTTCTGTATATTGTATCAATGATTTAAATTAACTTAATAAATATTTCTTATATCATTAAATTTTTTTGACATATTCTGATTAATGCATTTTTTAATTAAATTTTTTTTCTAAAATATATTCGATTTTTTTTCTCAAAGGATATTGTAATTTCAAAATATCAATTCCTTTTTAATCCCATCAGTACAATTTTGAAATAATATAATTGCATTCATCAGAATAATTTTATTTAGTTTTTTTTTTTCCTTAATTCCAATTCCTTTTTAATGGATTTCTCAGTTAAAATGTAAATCAATTCCTTTCATTTGCATCGATATTAAAATCCAAAGGCAATACACATTTACATTTTCCAATATCTAACGTCAAAATACAGCGAAACTAAATTAACTGCCTTAAAATATTGTTATTTAAGTTGAAATTCGTTGAAAAAAACGAATTCTATGTGAACCAAGTTGTAGTCACTGCTGAATAGAATCGCAAAAAAAAAAAACTGAATAGAAATTTTGCGAATGAATTGGATTGAGATTAATAAAGAAAGTTTGGAAAATTTTGATAAAACACGTAAAAAAAAATGCATCAGATTAATATGCAATACGATGGATTCGTAGAAATGAAGAAGATCCAATCTTATTATCAGAAATTGGAAAAAAAGTACAAAATAACAATGAAAAATCCAGCAAATGGAACAGAGATGTGTTAAAACTAATATCGAAGTTAAACTTTCAAGTTTCTATCAACTTGTTTCCTTCAAAATCATCTTAATGGAAAAAAAAAATCATGGAAAATGCCGAGTCTTATCAAATAAATCTATTTAGGTGAAAGTTTAGGTTGAATGTAAAATAGATGGATACAATGATGGGAATTGGAATTTTTTACGATGCTCCACTTATTGATTCTGATTAATACAAATTTTTATTTTATTAAAGTAATATATTTAGTAATCCCTAAGTAATCGAGGCCTAGTAAAAGAAACTATTAGGACATAAAAGATAGCAGAAAAAATTAAAGAACGACATTTAAATCTTAATAGCAAATTTTATCTTCATCTTTTAATAATATTCTTTAAAGGAGTTCGGAACGCATCGATATTGGATCATATTTTTCAAACTTCTTAACATATGGTTTATTGCGGAGCTCCGAAGACCAAATTCGGAATGAAAAAAAATATTAAGTTCTTTTGCCGAATACTTACGAATAAAAATTGAAAAAAAGGTCTATTCTAGTAAATTATTTTCAGAACCAGAAGTCGTGCTGACGTGGTTAAAATATCCTGTCTAGAAAATAACAAAACGTTCTAATTTTTGCGGGATATTTTGAGACGGAATCAAATAACGAACTTTTTACTATACTGTAGTTTTTTTTAAAAAATCGTAGATTAGACTTTTTAAATATTTCGGCCGAGACTTCTGGTCTACGGAAACTTCCTGATTTTTTTTGTCATCACCATCATCTACAGCTTTAGTATTTCTAACATCTGTTACATTTCCAATATTTCCATCATTTCCATTTAATTATCAAACATATTCACCTTCACCAATATTTACAGTATTGTCAACTTCAGAAAACCAATTACAAGAAAAAATTTCAATCAATATTCGAAGAAATTCTAAAAATAAAAGAAACTCCTAAAGGATATTGTAAAAACAGATTTGAAATAAAAGTCCTCAACTTAACTTTGCTTTATTCCCAAACTATACTACGGAATTATTGAGCTTTATTTAATCCTGGATTTCGGCTGACGGAGTATATGAAGAAAAAATTGTATCAGTAGTTTGTAGATTGAAGAAGTTGAGTTAAATAATATAGCACCGCAGTAGGACAACAAAGACATTCGGTGAAGCTGTTTTTAATTGGGAGAAAAATCCTATCTTCTATTAATCTTCGAGCCGCAACGGCAAATTTTATTTTTAAAATTGTCAGACCGCAAGGGGTTAACAAATTGCCAGTCTATCATTTCAATTTTATATTTAGGTGCATACATATACTAAATTTAAAAGTATTTTTCTTATTTACCAATGTCAGGCGACTTGGCTTTATTCAATAAATACTTATTTTATTTGAAATGTTTCTTTACCATTATACAAATTTTATTAAGAGGGAAATTATAGAGACTATTTAATTTTGTGTGTTTCAAAGATCTAATTGAAAATTTTTTTTCTATTATACAAAGAAGTGTATAGGACCATAGGAAGGCGATTTAATCAAAAGATTACGTATATCCTAATATAGAAATTATTTATATGTATATCCAATTTTGACAAAAAGTTCCTTTGTTAAATATAAAAACGTAGTGTGTAATCGTCAAATAAACATCAAACTCCGATTAAGGTACCTAAAATGTTATGTCTGGTCTGTGTTCTTATATGGAGTAGAAGTGGGGAGACTAAAAGTGACGGCGTTAAACAAATTGGAGACGCTTGAAATATTGTGTTAAAGAAGAATACATATTGAAAATTTTATACACATGCAGAGTTACAAACCAAGAAGTTCTTGAGAGGCTAAATTTAAATAGAGAACTGCTTCTAATTATCAAGTACTCAAGTTAATAATACAAAAAAAAATAGAAGGTAAGAGAAATATAGGTAGAAAACAAATGTCATGGCTTAGAAACATCCGAAACTGGGAAGGTATTAACACAATAGGAAAATTAGTGCATAGTACAAAATGCACAGAAAAGTATACCATCAACTATGCTACAACTACAGTAACATGTGATCGCTTTTCATCCAGTAGTGGATTAAGAAAAATATTCAAATTTTTCAATAGCTGAGAGTAATATGTTAAGATTTCCAGTACCAAAGAATCTTCAGACTGGATGGATTATAAACTAATTGACGGTCGCAGTACGTTATAGATTGTCGAAGTATAAATAATTATACCAAACAAAATTGACCAATATACACATATTGAGATATCCAATCACAAGGATTTTATGTTAAGGTGCTTTTGATGTAATCCGTTCTATTTGACAGAGAACTTGGCAGAGAAATCATATGAATACCAAAAATTAGTAAATATATAAAATTATTTCCAAAAGTTGGTGATTTTGATATTTATGATTTGCCCAAATTTTAGAAGAAACTTAACGGATTCTTCACGAATTTGTCATTGAACTGTTCGTTATTCTCATTTTTTCCATCCCTATCCTATCCCATTCAATCACAACTTAGTTAAGTATAAGGGATCATATTCCTAGATTGTGATTTAGAACATAAAACAAAAAAAAAAAACAACTACTTGAAAAATTCAAGAATATTTGCTTGAAAAATTTTAAATAATTTATTTTTATTAAAGGTGCTTTATGCAAAATCATTATTACACTCAGGTGTAATACTTTTCACAAATATTATTCAATACTATCAATATACAAAATAAATTGCATAAATACCGAAAAAGGGTAGTTTCTTGTTCTTCCTCAGATATTGAAAAAATACAATATTTTCAAAATATTATTAATCTAGATCCAGCGTTTCTGATAATACAATGTCGAAAATACAATTTTTTATTTTTAAAATCTACTTATTTGACGTTGTTGAATTAAAAAAAAAAAACTGATATCAGTGTAGTTCAAGGATCAATCTTTTTATTAATTTCCAAGTTATTATTTTATTAAATTCGAAGATAATCTTTTAAGTCTTGGGAGGTCTGAGAGAGGTACGCGAATGACTTCTCCAATTGATTTCAACTTAGGAACACAAAAAGAATAAGAAATCCATGTACCAAATTTGAAGTTTCTTTCTGCTCGTTTGGCCTTGAATCCATTAAAAGCTTCCAAAATCCGAACCCATGGTCCGATTTCGCCCATTTTCAATACCCGCCGTACTTTTGTCATTGGTAACCTAAGGTATAAATTTAATCAAAATAGCATCATATTTTTTTTTTGAGTTATCGTGTTTACAGACAGGCGGATGAACGGACATCGCTAAATCGACTCAGGAGGTGACGCTGAGAAAAACTATATATATTTTTCTATATCTGGTTTGCTTCCTTTTGGCGGATACAAATACCGTGCCAAAGTTAATATTCCCCTAAACTAATTTTAAAGGTATAGAGTATGGAAAGAGATTGCTTGGAAAAGCTTCATGAATAAAACATTGAAGTTTTCACTATAAAATTCTTTTTTTCGTTATAAAATTAAAATTTTTATCTTCAAAATCCTATTGACCTATAAATAGTAAAGGCTTTATTTCAAAAATTATGGAACCCACTGACATAAAAATTCATATATTTTTTTTAATCTAGCCTCAAAACTAAACGCCTGTTAAAAAATTGTTGAATTCAAATTTGCTCAACAATAACTTGCAGTCAGAGGGAAGAGGTTAACTTGTCTAATGTACAATCTTAAAGTTGTATGATTTGGAATCCTTAAGTGTCTGATTAGGAATCCTAAAGTTGCCTAATTTGGAATTTTAAGATTGTAAGTTTGCAATAAACAAGACATAAAGAGAATCTACAATCCCATGATTCGTAAATTGAAGACATTTTCTTTGAGTCGGTTCTTCTTCCTGAAGTTCAAAGTTAGGCCTAGATGATTTTGTATTTGTTAAATAAACTTCGCTTGGTGGCCGATAGTATTGATAGTATTTTCGGAACTCTAGATTTTAATCCCATTTAAAAACAAGAATTTACAACTCAAATTACGATATATATATTATCCATATTTTTTTATTTACCTGTTCAAAAACGCCATTTTTTAAGAAAATATTTTAAGGAAGAGCACAATGTCATAAAAATTTATTAAGCAATTTCCATAATAAAGTAATTTTAAAGGTAATCGATTATAATATTTCTTATAGTGTGAAAAATGATTTAAGAATCGACATTTTTCACATATTTTGTATTGAATTTTTTAAATTAATGAAATACTTTGTATAAAAAAAATATGTGTAGAATAAATATCTGCTTTAAGCGTTCTTATGAGCTCTTCCTTTTGGAAAATATACGTAATAATCTGATAATCAGATTTTATTTTATTTGATACCTAAATCAATATTAAAGATAAAATATAACGACATAGTTTACATCATCTTAGAGTTTTTCGTCACCCCTAATTATAGACCAAATGAAGGGATCCCAATAAAAATCAAATCGTGAATGAAAGAAAAAATCTTTTATAAAAATTAATTATCCCGTTACTACTAGGTATATAAAATCAGAACAGATCAATCTGCAGTCCAAAATTTGGCTTTAAAGCAGGTAACGGTGCACTGGAAGCTGTATTTTATCTTCAAACGTTGCTACCTAACTGCCTAGCTACAAGTAAGAGATATTTCCTTATATTTTGTTTGAGATTACTACAAAATCTCGATTTTTTAAATCTTAATGGACAGAAATTCGTATGGCGGATTCTCGTTTTTCAAAACCTTTAGTATTTTTTAAAAATCCATAAAAGGTTAAGTAGTATTTGTTAAAGGAAGAATTTCAGAGTTGGATTTAAATTCTGGATTGCTTCCTTTCCTAGAATATTTATATTGATTCTGAATTAGGAAGTTGTAAGAGTTGGATTCAAATTCAGGATTACTTTTTTTTCCAAAATAGTTATATTTAGTTCGTATTATTTTTTGTATGAAATACTAATTTCCATTCTTTCTAGTGATTTATGCAATATATAGTTTCAATAATTTAATTAGCAGTGATTCAGGAGGGTGCCAGACCCATTTCATTATGTGTTTTGTAGTTTTGGACCACGAATGACAAAGTAAATCTATATAGATGTTAAAAAAGTTATTGGAATTTTTATTTTTTAATTAATTTAAATTTAGATTCAAAATACATTGTCAGTAACATAACGGTTAGAGGTTCAGTCACTTCAGTTAAACCTCCTGTATTCACACAAATTTAGATTACCAATCGAATGAATTTCTAGTGGATAAATGCCTCAAAAGGATTAAAAACTAAAAGAACTACTGGTACAGAGTGATTATCACCAAAACTATTCCAAGCACATGCTGAAAACTTTCTTAAATTCATATCTAGATACATTTTTTAATTACTTTTTAAAGTACAATTAACTTACAAAATAAAGATTCCTTAATGCGGGTAGTATGGCTATATAGTCAAAGGGTATAATAAATTTGCAATTACGTTTGTGACGCAGAGAAGGAGCGGGGGGTAGTGTAGACTCAAGTGTGTGGTTCGGATCAGAATCGAAAAATAAATCGATTTAGCTATGTATGTCCGTCCGTCCGCACGATAACTCAAAAACTAAAGGGGCTAGGATCTTTAGTGTATATGTTACGGTCATACGGGTATCCCAGAGTTTACGCAGTTTACTCTACTACACTCTTCCTCGTTAAACTTAAATTAAAAAAGCCTTTGTTACCTGTTTGAAATTTTACAATTATATTTTAAAATTTAAATTTTGATAAATTCTTACATTTTATTTTAATTTTAATTAAAATTTACATTTAAATTAAATTTTTTAAAAAAAAAATTATCGAATAATTTATCACCTAATAAATACACACTACTATACTACACTTTACCAACTACATAATATTATTTAGGTTGTAGGTACTAAAATATTTTAAAATATTAGAGTACTGTCTATAATATAGTCCTTTTTATCCTTGAATCAAATATCCTTGTTTATATCAAAATTACATTTTAGACTTATAAAAGTCTACTTCTAAAATATAGACCTTGGGATTTTTTATGTTAAGCCCTTTTTGTGGTTAACCCTTTCAATATAAAAAAACAGTATAAATATATATTTATATATATATACATTTTATTTTGAAATAAAAGAACATCAAAGGTTCTAATTAGTAAAAAGAGGCACTAACATTAAAAAAAACCAGAAGAACAAAACAGATTAAATATTATAAAGCGCCCTTCCCTTAAGTTAAAAATTATTATTAATATTTAAAAAAAAAAAAAAAATATCTTTTAAAATAATAAATTTTAATTAGTTTATTATAAAATAAATATATATACATTTTTAAAATATACTGGGTGTTTCACAGAAGAAATGAAGTCCTTAAAGGACAAGTGGGGATGGTAAAATTCAGTTGAATAACAAATCTCTAACTTTCAAAGGGGTTAGACTTGTTCAGATCAATATAATAAACAACTACTACATTAGTTTTAAAAATTACTTCAATCATAGGGTGTTTCATAGACATAATTTATTTATATATTTATAAGTTACCATGGTACTTGAATGGATCAGGTAGCTGTAACCTCTAATTCAAATTTGAAATGTGGGGTGATATTATGAAATAAATTATAAATTACATTTCTGTTTTTAACGTATGCTCTGATCAGGTTTTCCGTTCAAAGAGGGGGTTTCTTTTTAAATCCCGAAGAATTAAAATCAAAACTCATATTCAAACCAAACTAATTTATTTCGTAATATCTTTTTAAAACAATCTGCCCAAGTCTTATAGACCAGTATGTAAAGAGCCGTGTACAATAAAACCTTCGACGATATGTCGATTATGGGATTTGCCAATTCTTATGGGATAACCAGTAAATATAAATATGTATAACATAGTGTAAATATTATAATAAAATATGCCTTTCCTTTTGATCTTTTAATAAATGAAAGATTACTTAGAATAATAATTTATGGTTACTAATTAGAAATATATTTTAGTGGCTTTTTTAAAATTTTTTGTAAATTTAAAATTAAGATTTGATGTTTAGAAAAGAAAAATATGAAAGGGAAAAATTGTAATTTTTAGAGAGAATAAATTAAAATTATTATTGATGTATAATTTTAAATTATAATGAAAAAAGTGATGAAAAAAACCAAGGGTTTTTAAAAAGCACATTTTCAGAACTATATAGGGTTTGTTACTGAGTATTTGATTTTGATGTCGCCTTCTCATCCTTGGCGATCATTTCATTCAATTCAATTATCCTTGGCGATTTTAATGCCAAGGTAGGTAACAACAATTCCAATCTCCAAAGAGCCATGGGTTGTCATGGACTCGGGCCTACACGGAACAATAATGGAGAAAGATTGGTCGACCTGTGCGCAGCACATAATCTCTTCATTGGAGGCACTAGATTTCCGCATCGCGACATCCATAAATATACATGGCAGTCTCCAGATGGATCGACGCGAAATCAAATTAATCATATCCTGATAAGTAGAACATATCACAATTCCCTACTAGATGTCAGAGCTTGTAGAGGCGCTGATATTTACAGCGACCATAACCTACTACTTGGAGAAATTAGATTACGCCCAGCTGCGATTCGTCAACGTCATAATCGTAGAACAAAATATGATGTTTCAAAACTTCAAGATTCGGGTAAGATGGAGGAATATAAAGAATCAGTTAACAATATACTGCACAACATGGATGAACCGATCACCTGGAACAATATTGAAAGTGCTTTTAAAACAGCTGCCCAAAGAACCCTTGGCACTCAACAACACCAGAAAAAGCCTTGGATAGAAGAGGATACGTGGAAGCTAATAGAAAAACGTCGCAAGCTTAAACCACAGCTTGGTCAAGCTCGATTGCCAGCGGAGAAACAACGACTAAAAGGGGAATATAATAATATCGAACGTCAAATAAAATCTTCAGCGAGAAAAGATCGGGAGTGTTTTGTGAATACCATCGGCTCAGAGGCGGAAAGAGCTGCATACCGCAACAACCTACGCGGCATCTACTCTGCTATAAACAAACTTTCGAGAACAAGAGTCGAAGCACCTCCACTTAAAGATTGCAACGGAAATATTCTCACAACAGAGGAAAAACAACTGAACCGTTGGAAGGAATTTTTCGAAGACTCTACTGAACTGAGGGGGGAAAGCAGTTTGCCAGTTGAAATCACAAGACGACGCAATCCCAGACGTAATATCTCTACAGCACCACCAAGTAGAGAGGAAATAGCAAATGCCATTGCAAAATTAAAGATCAACAAATCTCCGGGCCCTGATAATTTACCAGCAGAGCTGTTGAAAAGCGGTCCCGAGGTACTAACCACTTCCCTGGTTCCAATTATCCGGGAAACATGGACAACTGGAAGAATCCCAAGAAGCTGGAAAGAAGGGATCATTGTACCAATTCCAAAAAAAGGCGACCTTAGTAACTGCAGTAACTGGCGAGGAATTACACTTTTAAATTCTGTCGAGAAATTACTGGCATTCATCATTTTAGACCGTATTTCTCCAACCGTCAACAACTTACTGCGTCGCGAGCAAGCGGGATTCAGACCTAAGAGATCTTGTGTTGATCACATAAATACCCTACGAATCATCATCGAACAGTCGGCTGAATGGCAATCTTCATTTTTCCTTCTCTTCGTCGATTTTGAACGTGCATTCGACACCGTTTCAAGGAATGCCATTTGGGAATCGCTAAGAGTTCTGGGAATCCCTGATAAGTTAACAGAACTAATAAAAGAACTTTATAGGGATACCGCTTGTACAGTACGATTTAAAGGGAAAACAAGCGCTGAATTTGCAATAAATAACGGAGTTCGTCAAGGTTGCGTACTCTCCCCCATACTGTTTCTAATAGTTTTAGACAGTGTAATCAGAAAAACCGACGCTGAAATATCTGATGGAATACAGTGGCGCCTATTCGAAAAACTAGGGGAACTTGATTACGCTGATGATATTTGCCTCATGTCGCACAGTTTACCATCTATTAGCTCAAAATTAGAACAACTTATTATTAATGCTAAAAATGTTGGGTTAAAAATAAACTTTAGCAAAACGAAGCTAATGCGACTAGAAACAAGTATTCAGACACCACTAACAATTGATATTAACAACAAATCTATAGTAATCGACGAGGTTGATGAATTTTGCTACTTGGGAAGCATGATAACAAAAAGCGGTGGCGCGGAGGAGGACATATCGTCCCGGATAAATAATGCCAGGCATGCTTATCATAAACTTAGTAACGTTTGGCGCTGTAGAAACATTAGTAGAAAAACCAAACTAAAAATTTTCAACTCGAGCGTTAAACCAGTTTTACTATACGCTTGCGAAACCTGGAAAGTCACATATAACATATCCAGAAAACTACAGACTTTTGTTAATAGGTGTTTGAGGAGAATATGCAGGATATTTTGGCCTAATACAATTTCAAACCAGGATCTTCTAACACTTACTGCCAGCAAACCAATAGCAACAGAAATCCTATGTAGAAAATGGCGGTGGATAGGCCACACCTTGCGGAAGCCGGACGATGATATTGGCAAGCAGGCATTTCAATGGAATCCTCAGGGAAAACGAAGACGCGGAAGACCACGCAACACCTGGGTCAGAACGGTCTTAGCAGAGTCCCGGCAGCAGAGTTGGGCAGAAGTCAGGCGAATAGCGCAAGATCGAGATAGATGGAAGGAGTTTGTTTCCGCCCTATGCTCCGACAGGAGTGGCATTTATTGAAAATACGTGTATTGTAGAGTTTATAGTTGTATCTGTAATTTTATTTTTACTTGTAATTGTAATTCTCTAATTATTATTCGTGTTTTGAAATAAATGTAAAGGAAGAAAAAAAAAAAAAAACAAAAAAACTGAGTATTTTATGAGTATATTATAATTTAGTTATTTCGTTAATTTATTAATTATATGACTAATAGTGCACTTAGAATATAACCCCAATGCACTCAAGAAAACCTGTTAATAAGTGCAAAATATAATGTTGGAGCATAAATGTTAACGTTTAATTTTGGAAAAACGTACACTGGTGGTAGAATTTTTAAGATCTAGTAGCCCTTCAATGGTAAAGGTTCCCAAATTTTTGCTTGGCAAACTTATGATGGATTGGCCCACCCACCTCCTGTCCTCACCCTTCCATTTTTTTCGGTTCTAGGAAATCAATTGTGAACTCCACCTAAATTTGGAATTTTACCTGTAGGTAATTTTATTATCAAACCAAAAATGGTTAAAACTAAGAGACAATCCCTTCAATACAAATAGACCCTTTCAAATTTAAGAAAAACTTTTAACATATGTTTAAATATAATGCTGCAGCTTTGAATTTTGTATATCACTAAAAAAAATTTGAACAGGTATTCAAGTTACAGGTGTTAATAAATATCAAAATTTCAATTTTCGGGCCCTTATAGCTCCTAAACAGGGGACGTGATAAAAAAATACCGCGGAGATTGCTAATGGTAGAGATCGGACAAATGGTTCGGATTCTAGAAGCTTTTGATTGAATTGAGGCCAAACGACCATAATTTCGAAATCAAAGACGATAGAACCTTAAAATTTGGGCACAGGTGTTTCTTCTTATTTGATTTGTGTCCGTGAAATTTTGGATGAATTGAAATAGTGGTTTGCATATTGCCCCTACTACTACTCCCAAGACCTTAAAGCATATATTCGAAATTAATAAATAGAGAAACTTCAAATTTCGTGCACAGGGGTTCTTTAACAATTTTACATTTTTAAAAAGCTTAAAATTTTATTATAAAAAATAAATTAAAAACAAAATATATTTTTAATAAACGACTAAATTTCTTTTTATTAATTTTTATTAAATCATATTTTTTATTAAATTATTACCATAGGTAAAATATAACTAAGAAATTGTGTACGATACTAAAGTTGTGTTCAAAGTTACTTGCTGCATGTATGTAAAATTTATTTTAATATTTATATGAATTAAATGAAAAGTTTGAAATTTGTCATGGTATTTGAGAAATACATTTATTGCTTATTTTATATCTAAAAGCTTTTCTAGTAGATACATATACTAAGAATTTAAATTAACTTCAATTTTAAAAAATTTGAATTATTAAATTTTGTGATAAAAAAGCTAATCAAAGCATTAATGTTTTTAATTTACTTTAAAAAATTTCAAATTATGTAAACCTTTATATAATGTATTATCACAAAATAATATTTCTTTCGAATAACTTTGAGTTTATTGAAAATTAAAGACACAGATAATAGCAGCATTATTTTTGTAATACTTATTTATAACTTATATAACTATTTATAACTATATTATAAGTGCTCAAAATTCCTTATCATAAATATAAAAGATTAGAATTAACCAATTCTAATCGCAATATTCCAATCAGAAATTAATCTTTTCCATATCTGTAATCTGGATCACGCCATATTTCAAGGAAAACTAAATATGACTAAATTAACAGCTAGATGGCACAGTGGTTGAGTGCCGACCTTTCATGCGGAAAGGCCCGGGTTCGAATTCTAGTGAAAGTGAAAAACTTTTCTGGTTTTTAACTCGACTCAGCTACCATTCTCCATTGGGTTCAAATTAATGGCATAATCAATTATTAATAATTATATATCTTTATACATTTATAAATACATTTATATATCAATATAAACAAATGCAAAATATAAACAAATAATTTAATTGAATAATATAACAGACTTATTAGCCTAACAGTTGCACAGTTAGCGCTTACAAAAAAAAAAAAAAAAAAAAATAGGATTCCTAAAAATCTTTAAATTAGAACTAACCAGAATTTTTTAACTTAAAAGAATTAAAATATTAAAAATTGAGTTATATATATTATAACTTTAAATAAGAAGTAAATTAAGAGAATAAAATTAAAAATTATTTAAAATTGAAATAATTAATCAAGTATATTAAATCATTCAACATTAAATGCACTACAGCAAAAAATCCTGAAAAGAAGTAATTGCTGCATGTGTCTAAATTTTATTGAATTGGATAAAAAGTTTTAAAAATGTAATTTTATAATTGAATAAAATAAATTAAAAACTAATGCTTTCATTAGCTCTTTAACACCAAATTTAATAATTTAAATTTGTCCAATTTTGTAATTGAATTGAAATAAATGTATTCAACATTACTCTCAAGTTTTTTTGCTTTTTAAATAGACAAATTAGTAAGAATTTTTAATATTTTTGAATACGAAAATGTTTTTAGTATTATAAAGTTAATTTGATTAGCTTTGGCTTATCATCAAGCTTATAAAAGCTTTTATGATTTTAAAATGACTTATGGACTTGTCATTAAATTTGAACTAAATAGGTGTAGGGTATTTCAAATTCGGTTGCACCGACTAACTGTTTCTTTACTTGTTTTTGATTTTACATGGTTTTAAAAAATCTTAGAATCACTTACCAAAAACTATATTTGAAAACTTTCAATTTTAGCATTTTAAATATTATCAGTTAGAAGTTTTTTATAAACAGAGACTTTTAACTTAGAAAAAATTCACAAATTTTTCGGATCAAAAAACTAATGTTCGTCGAATCAAAAAACTTTCTATGGCAAAATTGCAGTTTGTGTTAACTTTTATGTCATAAGTTTTTTTGTTTTATTTTTGGTTAAGGAAATATCCGCAAAAAACCTAAAAATTATACTAGAAAAATAACCCTTTGAAATTACCTAATTTTCTCCAAAATCTTATCAATTCAATATATTAACATTAAAACCTTATGTACACTTGTTCACGTGTGCACAAACAGACACACATCCACACAAACGGGCATCATAATGAAACATTTCAAAGAGGTTTCTGAATTCCATAGTAACGCATGTATGCAAAAATCTCAAGTTCCAATTTTTGGTGCGAAAACAATACATATCGCTTATTATATTTCATATAAGCGGTTAGTGAAAAGGATTATCTAGAAATTGATTTTATTAACAATATTAAATTACTTTTTTTTATTTTCTTAATGAATTAAGTTGATTTTATTTAATGTTTGATCTAATTAATGTATAATATAGATTTACTTGCAAATAATTGTATTAACTGCTCATTTACCTTCAATTAAAAACCAAAAAATTATAATTTACGAATTTTTAAAAACTATTTTTTTTATTTGGTAGTTAAGAAATAAGAATAATTTTAGTACATTTGTATTATAACGGTATTTCCTGCATTCATATAAATAAAAAACAAGCCATTGAAATTAAAATTCCTTTTAAAAAACAAGAACCAGTTTTTAATGATTTTGTTTTAATACAACTTTCATGGAGATACGAGCTTTATAGGAGGGATCTAACACCTATAAATGAATTTACTATTATTGTGGTTTTGGAGCGAGGGATTGTGTTGCTTAATAATCGAATCAACTAGGAAATAAACTATGTAACCTTAAACCCTTTTTCAAAAGTTAGAAAATAATTTATTCAAAATTTAGTGTGTATATAAATAAAGTGTCATTTTAAAATTAACCAAAACTTAAACTGTCCAATCAAACTTCGCATAAGACAAGACTTTGGTAATTAAGAACTTTTCCACAATATAAAATGTAATCAATTTGTAATCATTTGACAATTGTTTGGTTTTGATTGATGAGATGAGAAAAACTTTCTTTTAAGTTTTCATAAACTTTCTAGAAAATATCAAAGTTTTACCAAAATTATCAAATTAATCGAATTTATTTCTTAAAAAAAGTTTTTTTATTTGGAATTTTTTTGTGGAATTGTTGATGTTGTCAATAATTTTTTGGTTTGTCAGTCAATTTTCTAAAAAATATTTTCTTTTTAAGAATTTTTTTTCATTTATTTAGGTGAAATAAGTTTCTTTGTGGTGTTGATTTTTTTTTTTACCTCAAAAACTTTTGGGTTTAATTGTAGAGCAGTGATAATCGCAGTAATAAAAAGTTTAATAGAAAAGTTTTTAATAGAAAAAAATAAACAAAACCAATTGATAAGTTTATCAAAAAACTTATATAATATCAGATAAACTTATTTACTTGTAAGGATGAGATTAAATTTGCACAATTGTTATTAATTTTTAGCTTGTAATTGTATAATTTGTGGGCGGTTAAAGTCATAAAACTGTGGTTGAAATTATTGACTGTTAATTATTTTTCTGATCAAAATATTAATTTTCCCCGGTTTTATAAAGATTGACAAAGGTTGATTAAATGAAAAATTGATTTGTATAGATTAAGTATCTGCTGTGCTGAACGGAGTCTGAACCTAATTAAAATGATAAACGGGTTAGATGATTTTTATTAGTTTATTGCGGAAACATGGAAATAACTTTATTGGCGATAGCAGGAGTCTTAGAAATTTTGAAAATAGCTAATTAGGAATACACAATGAAGAGCCGCTCGGCTCAGCAGCGGACGACAACAAGACGACGTATTATATGATCTATTAGTTTAAGAAGTATACAATGCTTCGAAAAACCAAAACTTTTTTGCTTCGATCCTATGTGAAAAGGTAGTTGCTTAACTGGAGTGTGATGTAAGCGTTTAGCACAGTGCTAATCTTAGCACAAGACTAATAATTTGAGGTTGAGTGGGTTAGAATCTTCTTGTTGAAAAAGAAAGATTTGTTCCGAGAGATCAAATCATGATGTTGCTTCGAAGCAATAGCACATACTTCTTCTAAATCTTCGCTCCGAACCTTTGATGTAGCGGTCTTGTTTGACTAGCTCAATACTTTTCAAGAAAAAAGCCTTTACTATTCGAAAAATAAAAATTTATAATTTTAAATATTAGATAAAAGAGTATTAAATCCTTAGTTTCATTTAAACACAATATTCCTACAATTCTTACATTATTATCTAGACAGAAGCTGACATTTCTGTAGCACCTTTGTTAAAAACTCAAAATTATCCTGCGGTGGAAATTGTAAAAAATTAAATTCTGTTGAAATCATTTTCGATGGAAAAATTTCAAAAAAGGTTTTCTTATGAAAAACAAAGTTAACAAATTGTAATGATAATTTAAAATATCAAGATAAAAGTTAGATTAAAGTTTTTTATTAGTTTTTTAAAGATTCTGGTTTGAGACTATTAAAGAAATTTAAAACAATCAATATTAAAAGTTTTTAAACTAACTAAAAATAATATTTTCATTTTTTTTTTCTTTAAAATTTATTAGTTTTATTATTTTTGAAATTTATTTCAAAGTTTTACCACAGAGCATTTAAAATCAAATTTCTTTATTTTTACAAAACTTTATTATAATAATTTTATGATTTCTTATTTTATTAATAAGATTTTGAATTCTAATATAAAGTTGTTAAAGGTCATTTTGTAGAATTAAGTATATAATGAATTAGAATTAAGAACCTATAGGTTTAGTTTACAAACCATTGTAGAATTTTTGTATAATAAAATATTCTTCAAGGAATTTAGAATTATGTAACACAAAGGTATTTAGAGTCAATTGTTCTTGAATTGAGTATTGATACTATAATACTACTGTAAGACATACTCCACTTTATTTGAATTAACCTTCCCTTTTCTAATTCGAACCGGAAACAAGAATTAATAATATCAGAATAATTTTAATAATTGTAACCTTTTGTTTTTTTGTTGGAACAAGAAGGGGATGTACAATGGAAGGTCATTGGCATATAAGAAATTTTTATCTCAAATTGGGCCTAAATTCCAATTTATTTTCCAAATGAGATTGCAATGCAAGTTTTTAATTTTCAATTGGTATTTAATGTATTAACAACTAAAGTATATAATTTATAAGTTATTCTGTAGCCGTGAGTTTTATATATTAATTTAAATATAAATTATGTCATTAATTATGTCATTAATTGAAATTCCAAGATAAATTATAGCTAAAATGCGTCGAAGACGACAATATAAAAATAATGTGAGAGTAAAATTTACGTAGATTACCTTTGCAGGGTTAAGAATTCCCGCCAACATTGTATAGCCACATCAATTATATTTGGAAGTTTTTTTTTTAAATCTATATTAAGATGATCGAAAGCGTTTTAACACATTTTTAATATTTTGGAAAAATTTGCCTATGTACAATAGATTCACTCTGACCGTCTGTTTGTCCATCCTTGTTTTGGTAAAACTTTTACATCGTGTGTAATAGAAAAACAAAAATTAACTACGGGCATGAAATTATATAATTAGAAATTAGTATTAGCTGTTTCAGAAATTTTTTTTTGTGACGCCCACTGTTAAGCAGCTGTAAGTGGTCGAAAATTGAAATTAGAATACCACCTGTCCAAATTATTTTTTTAGGAATATATTAAATATAAAGCTCAAACATTTTATTTTAACATGTGTTTTAAGGTTTTAAATTTAAAGGGACTCTTAAAATTGAAGAAAGTATCTCTTTGTTTTAACAAAGAGATATTCCAAATTATAGTGGAAGTCACAATTTGATCCCGAGAGATCCTTGATAATAATCATAAGTTTGCTCAGAAAAATTTCGAAACCTTCTTCATTCAAGGGCTATTAGCTTTTATAAATTAGTAACTTAGTCACCAGGATATATATTTTCAGAATTAAACGTTAATATTGAAGCTCCAACATTATATTTCGACATTCATTTCATTATTATTTAAAAATTAATAATAAATTAATTAAATAATTAAATTATAATATTATCAATTTATTTTTATACCCGTGCATACATACGGATCGGGTATAATAAAATTGCTCCTCCGTTTGTAACGCATTGATCTATACGAGCTAGATATAGTGTCAAGGGTACATATCGGATCAGCATCGAAAAGTAAATTGATATAGTTATGTGTGTCCGTCCGTCCTTCCATCCGTCAGCACGATAACTTAAAAACTAAAGGCGCTAGAGTTTTGAAACTTGCACAAAGTAATTTTTAGACAATTTGTAGGTTCCCAATTGTTTTGGTTAAAATCGGACAAAGACTTCGGGTAGCTGCCATACAAATTTTTTGAATTTATATGAATATTTTCAAAATTAATAACTAAATAGAAACTAAATACAAAAACAAACAAAATGTTGTTAAATATAAATCACTTCATGGTGTAGTGAATTTAGTTAAAACGTCTCAGTTCAAATCCAGGTTTGGGCAAAAATTTTTTTTTTGTAAATTCATCTTTTAAGCACATTTTCAAAAAATTTTGTAAAAATGTGCCTATATAGTTTCACTCTGTCCGTCCGTCCGTCCGTCCGTCCGTCTGTCCGTATGTTTACAAAAACTTTTACATCGTTTGAAATAGAGAAAAGAAATTTTAACCGCGAGTAGGTATTACAAAAAAAATAATTTCGTAGAAGAATTTTTTTCTGTAGCCCCACCTGTTACGGAGCTGCAGCCCCCCAAAGTTGGGAAAAGCCCTATATTTAAATTGTTATAACAAGAGTTCTATTAAGTGTATTTTCAATTTGAAAACGGCAAAAGATAGCTGGTTTTATAAACTTTATAAATTTTTAAAAGACAAATATTTAGGGTTGCCATACGGTACTAAAATTTACCATTATGCAAAACTCAATTTTTGCAAAATTTTTGGCCCCACATGCCTTCTAAACGGGCTAAGTTAGGGTCTTGAAATTTTGGGAGTAGTAAGATCCTTAGAAATAAGTAGAAGTCGGTTAACAAAATTTTTTTGTCACGTCCCCTGTTTAGCAGCTATAAGGGCTCGAAAATTGAAATTTTGCTATTTTTAAACACCTGTAACTTGAATACCTGTTCAAATTTTTTTTTGTTAATATACAAAATTTGAAGGTCAAACATTATACTTTAACATATGTTAAAAGATTTTTTTAAATTTGAAAGCGGTTCTTTATATTGAAGAAAGTGTCTCTCAGTTTTAACCAGTTTTGCTTAAATAGTAAAATTCTAAGTAAAATTCCAAATTTTGGTATGATTTACAATTTAATTCCTTGAACCTAAAAAAGTTGTGGGAAGGGGAGTAGTGAGGATTATATCCTTGATAAATTGGGCAAGCTTCCCATAAAGGAGCTATTAGGACTTAAAAATTAAAAAATTTACTGTTTCTACAAGTAGTAACTTATTCACCAACGTATATATTTCTTAAATTAAACGTTAACATTGAAGTTTCAACATTATATTCCGATAAAATACTCAGTGTGAAACACTATATTATTTTGAAAATGTGCTTTTTTAAAAACCCTTGGTTTTTTTCATCACTTGTTTATCTATTCTCTTTAAAATTAAATATATATATTTATTTTATGTATGAGAAATTGTTATTTATTTTATACATCATAGTTGGTATGCAAGTTACATATTCAACCTCACTCAATGAACCTAACAATACATTTGTATTGCCATCAGGTTCAAGTTCAATACAACTAGCAAATATCAGATTACAAGCATAAAATAAAATTCATTTTTTAATAAACTTTTTATTAAAAACAATTTTCATATAATTTTAATATAATTTTAATGACATAGACAAAAAACCAAAAAGTACAGTTTCGTAAAGTTAAACTAATTTATATTTTAAAATAACACATTGTAAAAATGATGATCTTGCAATTTACCAATTGCAAATAATGTGATGTTTCCTTATATTCGCTGCAGTTAGAAAAAGCTTCTGTTTCGATCAACACGTATCGCTAATACCTTAAAATAAAAAATTAAAAGGAATAAAAATTAAAATTATAAAAATTGTAAAATTATAAAATTATAAATTATCTAAAAAAATTAAAAGGAATAAAAATTAAAATTATAAAAATTGTAAAATTATAAAATTATAAATTATCTAAAAAAATTAAAATTAATAAAAAAAATTAAAGTTATAAAATAAAAATTGTGAACCACTTTAAAAATAAAAAAATTAAATTATAAAATAAGTAAAATTGTGAATTATAAAATTAAAAAGTTTAATTAAAGGAATTTATTAATAACTAATAAAATTTGTGTTTTTTATTTATTTAAATAATAACAAGGTTTCGAATAAAAATAAAATAAATAAAATTATATAATATGACATTTGTATTATATTAAACTGGCGCAGTCGGTAGGATACCTTAACCAGTTATCTAAATTAATCACAAGAACAGTTAAAGTGATCAATTGTTTATAAAGTGGAATTAGTTAATTGGGGTTCTCTTAAGAACTTAATAGGTGAATCAAACTTTTTAATAAAGAAACCTTAATAAGTTTAAATATTTAAAAACAAAACAATTTTTTTAATTTAAATACAAAAAAAAAAACATTTATATACAAAATTACAATTTAAATAGTAATAAATAATAAAAACAAAAAAAAATATATATATTTATTATGGCAATGGAACTTAGAGAATTTATCACAGAAGCACGTTCCGTACCAGTGTTCAAAGGTGATGATAGTTTTCAGCTGTCGCACTATATTGCCCAAGTTGAAATGATCCTAGGACTAACTCAGGATGTAAATATCAAAACTTATTTACTAAACATACTGTTGACGAAGATACAAGGACCAGCTGCCATTGCGATAAGGAGATTAGAAAATTTAACATGGGTAAATGTAAAAACTCAACTTAAAAAATCGTTTGGTGTTAAGGAAAGTTATCTCAAATTAAAAGAAGAAGCTGATGGCATCAAATTTCAAAACGTAAGTCAATATTATTCAGAATTAAGTATTATATTAGATAAATTAAATTTAAAGTATAAGCTAGACGAAAATTCCCCTATGGAATTTAACGTGACAAATAATGAAAAAAGCATTCTAGAAAAATTTTTAAACAAATTACCGAGAGAAGATAGTATGTTTGTACGGATGAAAAATCCGAATACCTTGGAGGAAGCTTATGACGAGCTGATCCAAACTGGGGTTAATAATGTTAACCCTTTCAATAGAAATTCTAATCAAAGAAATAGAAACTTTAATTCCAGAATTAGAAACAATAATAATTATCACAATCGGTCAAACTTTAATAATCTTAATAATAATAGTAATAGTAATAATAATAATTATAATAATAACTATAAAAATCACAATCCTTTTCGTAATAATGATTTTAACAATCGGTCATATAATAATAATTATCATAATCGTTCAAACTTTAATAATCCTAATAATAATAGTAATAATAATAGAAATTATAATTACCGAAATAACAGTAGTTTCCAACGTTCCAATCAAAATCACAATAATAAAGTAGAACCAATGGTAGTAGTAGACCCGAGTGAACAGAATTTTCACATAGGACGGTCGAAAATAATCTACCAATAGCAGAATTTACTATAGAAAGAAAAAAAATTAAATGCTTGATCGACTCTGGATCTTCAATATCCATATTAGATCAAAATCTATTTCCTAAAATTAAAAGAAAAAAACTAAAAAATCCCATAAACATTACTACCTTAACGGGAAAACTTAACATCGTGCAAGAAATTATTACAGAAGTTCCATTAGAGTTTAATCACGAGGCCGAAATGGTATGGAAATTATCTAATTTGAGAAATAGAGATTTCAATGCCATTTTAGGTCAAAATGTATTAAAACCTATTGGAGCAAAAATTGATCTCGAAAATGATACAATTGAAATCATGGGAAAAACTACCAAGTTTATTAACTCATGCCCATTTTCAGAGATACATCAATTATATTCTGTTAATAATTCAAATCCAAATAAAATCATTGATCGGATTAATACTGATCATATGAACAAAGAAGAACTAAAATGTTTAAAGAAAATTATATACAAAAATACAGATTTGTTTTACAAAGAAGGTGACAATCTCACTCATGTTAAGGAAATAAAACATCAAATTATAACAAAACATTCTAATCCGTTATATGCAAAAATTTATAGGATCCCAAAGGTTCACGAACTTGAAGTCGAGACTCAAGTAAAAGAAATGTTAGAACAAGGGATAATTAAACATAGTAAATCACCATATAATTCACCAATATGGGTGGTCCCAAAAAAAGAGGACCAATCTGGGAATAAAAAGTGGAGAATTGTCGTCGACTACAGGAAGTTAAATGAAATCACTGTAGATGACAAATTTCCGATTCCCAATATTGACTCGCTTTTTGACAAACTGGGTAGAGCCCAATATTTTACGACGCTAGATTTGGCTAAGGGATTTCATCAAATCCTAGTGGATGAGAAAGACCAGCCAAAAACCGCGTTTTCAACAGCACAGGGACACTTTGAATATGTCAGGATGCCATTCGGATTAAAGAATGCTCCTGCCACATTCCAAAGAATGATGAACTATGTTTTAAGAGGATTAATTAATATTTCTTGCGTTGTTTATTTGGACGATATATTAATATTTAGTACGTCCATCCAAGAACACGAGGAAAATATAGATAGAATTTTTGAAAGATTACGTAGATACAATTTAAAAATACAAATCGATAAATGTAGTTTTTTTTCTAAAAATACCGAATACCTTGGACATTTATTAACGGATCATGGAATTAAACCTAATCCGAAAAAGGTCGAGGTTATAAAAAAACTTAAACTGCCAACTACAAGGAAAGCGATAAAGAGTTTCCTTGGAATTACGGGATATTACCGTAAATTTATTAGAGATTATGCTAAAATTGCACAACCTCTAACAAACAGTTTAAAAAAGAACAATAAAATTAAAATAGATGATTTAAAATATCAAGAAGCATTTAATAAACTTAAAGAACTAATAACAAGGGATCCAATTTTAAAATATCCCGATTTTAATAAAAATTTTATACTAACAACCGACGCAAGTCAATATGCGATTGGCGCTGTCCTGTCTCAAAATGGACATCCAATCTTATTTGCTAGTCGTACATTAAACGACCACGAAATTCGATATAGCACAATAGAAAAGGAATTATTGGCTATAATCTGGTCCACAAAATACTTTAGACCTTATCTGTATGGTACTAAGTTCACTATAAAAACAGACCACAGACCCTTGGTCTGGCTACATTCTCTAAAAGAGCCAAATTCCAAACTTCAAAGATGGAAGATAAAGCTCAATGAATTCGACTTTGATGTTGAGTATATCAAGGGTAAAGATAATAAAGTAGCAGATTTTTTAAGTAGGTTAGATAATGATAAACACGAAATAAACAATGTAGAATTTCAAAATGAGAACTTTGATAGAACAAGCGATATGGCTACAATCCATAGTGGCATCGAGAATTTAGATGACCACATTCCAATTGTAGACAACATAATAAATAAATACCTTAGTCAAATTCACTTAATTGAAAATAAAACTAACGAACTTGAAATTAAATATAAAAAATATAGGAAATTATTTATATGCGAGGCAGATTTAGTAAACGAAAATTATTTGAATAACATTTTTAGGCGTTTTATTAAACCGGGAATAACAGCTATATTTTCAGAACTAGAAGATAATAAATATGCTATTCTTCAAAAGAAATTAATAGAATTGTTTAGTAATAATAAGAAAATTAAATTTGTTAAATGTACCAAGCTTGCTCAAGAAATTGATAGCGAAGAAGAAATATTAGAAATTATAAAACAAATTCACGAGAACACAAACCATCGGGGTATATTAGAAAACTTTAGCGAAATAAAAGACAATTATTATATTCCTAAATTAAAGGATTTAATTTATAAATATATAAACAACTGCGATACTTGCAATTTAGCCAAGTATGACAGAAAACCTAACAAATACCAATTACAAATTTCCGAAAGTCCGTCCGAACCAAATGAAATAGTCCATGGTGATACCTTCTATTTGAAAAAAGAAGTATATCTTACCACCATAGATAAATTTACAAAACATCTTTCAGCAGTAAAACTTTCCGACAGAAACAGTATAACCATTATTCAAGGTTTAAAACTACGAAACTCCTTATTCGGTAAACCAAAAAAATTTGTTTTTGATAATGAATTCAATAGTTTGAATCTAAAAGATTTCTGCAGAAACGAAAACATTATAATTCATTTTACATCTCCGAGAAGCCATACCGGTAACAGTGACATAGAAAGAGCCCATGGCACTATTACCGAACACATAAGAATTTTCAATATAACAGAACCTGATCTCGATACAGAAAGTAAAATTTTAAAGGCTGTAGAAAATTACAATAAAACAATTCATTCTACAACCCAAATAAAACCCGTTGATTTTATTAACGGCAAAATAACTAATTTTGAAAATATAAAAGTTAAAATTCAGGAAAAAAAAGAGAAAGTTATTAATAACCTAAATAAAAATAAAAAATATTTCCATCCACCCGAAAATGACGAAATTTTAATAAATAACCCTGCTATAGTAAGATATAAGGAACTACCTAAGTATAAGAAAATTAAAATTAAATTAAATAAAGATAATAATAAAATTACTGATAATAAAAATCATAACATTCATCCAGTTCGTATTAAAAGAAATTTTAAATTTTCAGAAAATAAACGCAAAAATAATAATTCTAGTCCTAATATCAACAATAATAATACCGTGTCAAGCAACAATTGACATCAAAACTTTGGATACCGAAGCTGGATATATAATAACACAACAAGATGACGTTGAATTAATAGAACAATATAATAAAATAATACACATAATTAATTTAAAAGAAATTGAAAACGTAATAAAAATAATAGAAAACCAAATAAATGAAACAAAACTAACCAATATAAATGATAACCTTTATAAAACTTTAAATAATAAAATTAATTTAATTAAACATAATTTTAAAACGTTAATTCCAATAAGACATAAAAGATCTCTAATTGACGTTGGTGGATCATTTCTAAGATGGATTTTTGGTACAATGGACCAGGAAGACAGAATAGAAATAGAGAACCACTTGAAAATCCTTGACGGAAATAAGGATAACTTAATACAAAATTCTAATAATCAAATTCAAATAAATTCAATTCTGGAAGAAAATATTAAATCTTTGAAAAATAACGTAAATCAAAATCATGTAGTAATAGACCAAATTTCAAACTATATTTCTAACGATCACAGAATTTTAGCTAAACACTTACAATATTTTCAAATACTTTCAAGTATTAATCTTCTATACGATGAAATTGAAAAAATTCAAGACAATATTATGTCTGCAAAATACCAATTAATGAGTAGATCAATGTTAACTCCTGAAGAAATTGACTACCATGAAATTGATATTCTTAAACTTCAAGAAATAAAAAGCGGATTAGCTATAAAAGATAACAGATTAATTTTTATATTACAAATTCCCAAAATGTTTCAAGAAAAAGCAGAGAAATTCAAAATTATTCCAATTCCTAATTCTAACTATGAAAAAATTTCAATAGAAATATCAGACGTTATATCCTTCCGTAATAAAACATACTATCACACTCAAGAAAAATATCTAAATAAACTAAAACTAGCTTCAGAATGCTTAACAAACTTACTAAATAAATCACACCAAGGTTGTTTAAAGATTCCTGATAAGAGTTCTAAAATTGTTGAAATAGACTCTGGGATCATTTTTATACAAAATGCAAATAATATAAGGTTAAATAACTATTGTAATAATTCAGAAAATATTTTAAATAAAAATCTCTTAATATTATTTAAAAATTGTACAATTGAGATTAATAGTGTAAAATTTTCAAACAGACAAACTGAATTTAAGCAAAATTTTGTAATTCCAAACTATTTAAATTTACAAACTGTTAATTTTTCTCTAAGTTTGGAAACTTTAAACATTAAACAAATTAAAAATAACCATGAAATAAAAAATATATATTATAAAAATAATCAAGTTAGTATCATAAGTTATTGTAACATTGGCTTTATTGTAACCTTTCTTATCTTAATAATAATTGTAATTTTTTGTAAAAAAAGAAAAAATCACATAGCTTTTGGTAATAAAAATATACGTAAAAATGTTGTCCAGGAGAACAACAAACTTAAGGAGGGGGAAGTTACATATTCAACCTCACTCAATGAACCTAACAATACATTTGTATTGCCATCAGGTTCAAGTTCAATACAACTAGCAAATATCAGATTACAAGCATAAAATAAAATTCATTTTTTAATAAACTTTTTATTAAAAACAATTTTCATATAATTTTAATATAATTTTAATGACATAGACAAAAAACCAAAAAGTACAGTTTCGTAAAGTTAAACTAATTTATATTTTAAAATAACACATTGTAAAAATGATGATCTTGCAATTTACCAATTGCAAATAATGTGATGTTTCCTTATATTCGCTGCAGTTAGAAAAAGCTTCTGTTTCGATCAACACGTATCGCTAATACCTTAAAATAAAAAATTAAAAGGAATAAAAATTAAAATTATAAAAATTGTAAAATTATAAAATTATAAATTATCTAAAAAAATTAAAAGGAATAAAAATTAAAATTATAAAAATTGTAAAATTATAAAATTATAAATTATCTAAAAAAATTAAAATTAATAAAAAAAATTAAAGTTATAAAATAAAAATTGTGAACCACTTTAAAAATAAAAAAATTAAATTATAAAATAAGTAAAATTGTGAATTATAAAATTAAAAAGTTTAATTAAAGGAATTTATTAATAACTAATAAAATTTGTGTTTTTTATTTATTTAAATAATAACAAGGTTTCGAATAAAAATAAAATAAATAAAATTATATAATATGACATTTGTATTATATTAAACTTGCACGGGTATCTAAAAGTTGACAAGGACAACTATAATCTTCCTCGTTATACATAATTTTTTTTTTATATCATTTGTATAGTTAATAAACGCCAACTGACAGTAAACACTTTATAAGCCAAAGAAAAATAGTAAAAATGGCTTTGCAAATCTTTAGTGGTAGCAGTAACAGAAGAGTTATTTGTGCTTTTTATACGATTCAGATCTTACTTACCAAATTAATATATATATTACTTTTTTGTAGCTATAAAAAATAATTCAAACCCTTCAACTTGTTTTCGGATTTTGTTTTGTTTTAATTTCAGCCATTTTACATTTTTTTGCATAAATATAAAATAAATTAATAATATTTGGTAGGTACTGAAAAATTTACAACTAGAAGTCCACTTGTAACAAAAACCAAAACTTTTAATTAAACTATCTTAACTTTCTAAAAGTTAAATTTATCTATTTCAAAAGTTTTTCTTTTTCAATTTGTGTTTTTTTAGCAGCTTGAAAAAGTAAAAATAGTTTTTTTTACCATCAAAGTGCAGAATTTTGCTTGTTTTAGAAGCAAAAAATTAAAATAAACTTCAACTTGGCTTTTGGCATTGATACAAAAAAATGCAAAACTTTGAAGCCAGTAAGATTCTACACTTTTGTGAAAAATTGTTTTTGCATTTTTTTTTATTTTAAACTTTAATTAAATCTGCGTTATTTCACAGAAAAACCATGATAATTAATAACACAATATAGAAATAGACAAATTAGAAATTCTCTTTAAAATAAAAAATAAGAAAATTTGTTAAGTAAAAGTTTTTATAAAAGAATTTATACAATAAATTTTTTGAGAAGAACTCGAGCTTCTCAGGTTGCAATTAAAAGTTGCTGGCAATTTGCACGAAATTTTAAAACCATCATAGCAACAAAAGTGTAATGTAAGACTTTTGTGAAACATACTCAATGCTTTTAATTAATATTTAAATCAATGCCGACGAATGGGTGGCACAGTGGTTAGAGTACCGATCTTTCATGTGAAAGACCCAGGATTCGAATCTCAGTGAAAGTGAAAAAAACTGTTATCTGGTTTTCGACTTTACTCAGCTACCATTGGCCATTGGGTTTAAATACAGGCTTTAATTAATATAAACAAATTAAAAATTTAAACATATAGTTTAATTGAATAATATAACTCACAGAAATATAATACCATATAACTCAAATACAAAATTATTGCAACATAAAAACCATAAAAATAGAATTGTATCTATTAAAAATCTAACATCTACATGTTATAAAGTCTACTACTATCTCATGTTTAAATTGTATGTGGCATTTTTCAAGGTCAATTCTAAAAACGCGAATATAATATGATCCCCTGTTCTTACATGTACCTATAGTATATACAGGCCTTTAAATTTTTAATTTAGATTCATTTAAAAATTTGGCATTAAAAAACTCTTATTATTTTAGTACTTTAGTACCGCTAAATATATAAATATTAAATACAGTACAATCATCTTCGAAAAATTTCTGTCATTTTAGAGAAACTCATATTAATTTAGTGAATGGTCATGACAAACAGCATAAAATATTCAAGAATATGTTGAATGTCATGCATATATGAGAAAAGTTATTACTCCCGGCAAAAGGATACAAAAATATCTTATAAGTTCTCAGTCTAAGAGATATGATTAATAAAGTTTGTTTAATTAAATTTCCTTCACTAGATGTCATTGAAAATCATTACTTCAATTAATTAAAGTGGCAGGGAATTAGATTTTGGAATTGAATTCTCATGAGCAACACAACTCGTGACACAATAATTATTTGATTTAAAATAAGTTATTTTAAGTTGATAAGTTATTTATCAAGTATTGTGACTAATGACAATTGTTTTTCTGTCAAATTTTTCTTCAAATAGAATTAAAATTCCTTCAACAATTATCTGACTAAAAATTTCTTTAACATTTCTCATAGGTTGAGTACAATGCTTAACGTTGAAAATCAAAAATTTGACGCCTTGAAACTTAATATAATATATATGTTCTACAACATGCGCGGTACCAAAAACAACTTTGTTTTAGGTGATTTTGCTTTAGGAATTTTGTTTTTGGGATAATTTGCTTAGTAATTTTGTCTTAGTAAGGACTTAGTCGTCGCGATTTTTTTTTGGTATTTTCTCAGTATCCCATTTAAGTTCTAAGTAGGTAAATTCCTATTTCTAAGAACAAGTCAAAAACTGGGTAATTATAACTCTTTTCTCCCTTTACAATTCGAATGTTCGATTTCCTCTTATAACACTTTACTGCATAGTTTGGGATAGTTTTTATTTAATTGCAGATACTTAATACTAGATTCAAATAAATCAATATATTAAAAATTTTATTAGATATCAGATTCTGCAGGGACTTTAAAAAAAGTCCAATAAATGACACACTGAAATAAAATTTAGAGAAGTTTAGGAATTTAGTAACAATTTTTTAAATACAAACTCTAAATGAAACCTTACAGTCCCAGAATCCGATGAATGGCAAAAACTTCATTAAATACTACGATTTATATTTATCATAAATCAAACAAAAATGATAACCACTTATTTTTTAATATAATTTTATTTAAAAATAAAAAAAAATTGCATTCTATTAAATTTCCAATAATAATTGAAAAACGTCATGAACATAATTTCTTATATTCATAACTTCTTTCGAAACAAAAATGAAAAACATTTAAACATTAAATGAAATTTATTACATTGCTAGCGAAGGGTTATGCATCACAACTTAGAATACATATAGAATGCAATGCATTTTATTACTCTTTTTTACCTTATAACACCAAATCTTATAAATCCACTATGCAATGTCTATATATTATATGGGTAACACAATATTTTTCTTTTTAACCAATACGTTTTAAATTTACTGTTAACGAAAATGTTCTGGATCTAAGAGAATCGTTTCAAGTCAGAAAATTAATTCATTCTTAGTTTTTTTTGGTTTCCTCAAACCACATTACAAAAATTTAGTTTAAAGGTTTACATTCGTTATGTGCACCGTCTTGAATTGAAATTGAATGTACATAATAAATATTTTAACACGCTTTAGTTTTCAAGGAATGCAATGTAGGAATGATTTAAAAAAGTTTACCAACTAGAAGATAGCAGTAGGGTCGAAGGATTTTTTATTTAATAATTTTTAATAAAACTTTTTGAAGACTATAGTAGATACACCCGGATCATCCCAGTTGAATCAAATACCCACGGAAGCAACTGTTAATCTATTTTAGTACTACGTGAAACTTTGATTAGAATTCTCATGCATATGATCCATATTTGTATGACGGTATCGAATGCCTTCTAATTATGTGAAAAACCGAGTAATTGGTTTTACTCTCTCTCTGTAGAACAATTCTTGGTTCGTTTTGACTTCTCAAACACACTCTATAAATTATCAGTACCTAAAATCACCTTGTATACATTTAAATTCCGTGATCCTCATAATAATCTGGTTTCCTATTTGTTGAACTGATTTGATATTTATCAAATGCTTGAATGAACAACTGTTGGAAATATTTTAAGCTACTCAAATTAGGAACCAGGAAATTTTGGTAAAATAGGAACCATTTTTAAGAAAAAATACAACATGGATCACGGAGCAGCAGAACATTCCGCAGCACTCTCCGCTATCCAGTGTTTCCTATCAACGACCACATTATGAAGCATTTCTTGATCCTCTTTACGGTCTGGTTTTCTATTTGTTGGATTAATTTGATATTTGCCAAATTTCAAATTGATAACTGTTTGATCGATTGTCATATATTCAAACTCGGAATCAGGAATTTCGTTAAAAAGTAAATGTTTAAGAAAAAGTACCAGGAGATTCAAAGCTAGTTTCGCAGCAAATCAGCACGATCTGCTTGCTATCGTTGCTTCCTCGAAGATCGGCCATTTATGAATCATTTCTTTGGTACATTACTCCTTGCTATTCACACAATGGACGGACAAACGATCATGCACTATTATATTCAAAGATAATTTCAACTGTTTTATAAAAATATTTTAGATTTTTCATTTAAATAAAGCACTTTCATTCACATATAGTCTAAATATAGATTGTATTACATGGTTGAATAGTTTCATTCATGAAACTTAACATAAATTTTCCATGAAAATAGGAAATTTAACTGGGAAAAGAAATCTTATGCAAGTTCTTTTTAAAGTTCATAACATTTTTTAAGATAATCTAGTATACTAAATTTTAAAAGAACCCATTTTTTTTTCTCAATATTGAAGTAAAAAGTTTAAATTTTATGTCGATTATCTCTTCGTTCAAGAAATAAAATAAAAATTTTTGGTAAAATATATTTAAAAGATTTAAGATAAAAGATTTTATTGACTATACGATTATCTGTAGAATCAAAACTTTAACCAAAAATTTATAATAATGTGTTTTTGAAGAAATATCGAGTAAGACTGAATAGCGATTCTATAGTGAACTAACGAATTTAAATTATAAAAATGGTTGGAAGAATAATATAATCAGTTGCAACGGTAGAGTATGAACGTATACACTATTAACATGTTCAATAAACGATCCGACGTGTAACATTAACTCACGGTTACGGTATTACTAAGTTTGTATTCAGTATGAACTATTTCACTACATGCCTCTTACTTATTTGTAAATAGAAGATAAGAAAAATATGGCTTTTATCTTTTTAAATAAGAATTTTCGGAAGAATAGTTGTAGAAAATCCTCGATGACTTCATGAAATGTTTATTCTTAAAGAGGGTTAAAAAAAGAATCCATGGTCCGAGACTCTTACAAATACGAGGTGCGTCAGCAAACATCGGAGAATTCATTCAAAAAGTTACGCCAATTAATCATCTGGCGGCAAGTGATTCCTAAACTAACTCCATTAAATTCCATCCCGCCATGAATGGAATTGGAACTAGCATATGCTATATCACTTAACCTCTTCACCTCTGAAGTCTATCATTCAATGTTATTACCAGATTTAAAAATTCTTTCATCTTCGTATAAAAATTTTCGCTAGGTTAGTTAGAATATAATAAGATAAACTAAGAATCTCCATTAGTGCAATGAAACAATGGATAGAATATCAACTCGTTTTAAGCCAAAAATGATTGCACTTTATTATATTTTTGGGAAGAATAAATTTGTTGAGTCAATAGTACTATACATTAAGTCATTTTCCTACCGATGATAAGTTATGACAGGCAATGGCCTTTAACTCCGCAATGCACATTGGAAATTGGTATAAACCAGCAAATATGCTTTGTACCATGGGTGAGATTCAAATGCCGACTGTAGCAAAATGTTTTTCCGAAAAGAGTGAAATTAGAACTAGAACTTCCTTAGAAAATAATACCAGTCTGCTACTGAGGTCTTCATGTAATTTGAGCGTTTATTAAAACTAAAAATGATTACAATATAGTGTATCTTAAATATTTTGAAATTTTTCAAAACAAAATATCTTAAATATGTTATAAAACATATTTTGTTATTTTTTAAGAACATTTTTTACATTTTTCTGTTTATTTAATACCAATGCAACCACGTTGAAAATCAAGGTTGAGAAAATATTTCTGGATGTGTTTTCATTATTAAACACAAAGGTAAGTAATATATAAAAGAATATAAACAGAAAGATTGATGAACTTGGCTCTACGAAAAAAATACCCAAATTACACCCTATATAAAAGTCCCCAAAAGAAGGGAGTTTCCATATTAAATGCTTATTGCTGGCATATTATGTTTGAAAGTTCAGAGGGTTTTCAGAATTTGATACAATATTAGTGTTCCAATATTTTGAATAGTGCAGGTTTGGAGACGGGAGTTCCCATTCTTTGTTGCCTACAGAATTTATTACAATGCTACTAGTGGGCTGGTTACAAAATCAGGAATACAATAAATAGTTTAGCAGGGTTTGAGAGTGGCATTGATACAATGCTCCTAGTGAGTTGGTTGCAAAATCAGGAATAAAATAAATAGGTTAGCGGGAGTTTGAGGCTGGCAGCAGCCCCCATTATATTAAATGCTACATTAGGAATAAAAAAAACCTATAAAATGCAAAAGTCCCGAAAATACAATTTTTTAAAAGTTCGTGAATTAAAAGTGCCCAAATTTTCCTTAAATTTGAATTTAGCTCTAAACTGTATCTTATCTTTTACGAAGCTCAACAGTCAATTACAAAATTAAAATTTAAAAACTTTTTTAAATAAAAACTAAATAAAATTTTTAAATAATGCAGATTGCTCCTAGAATATATCCCATCTTAAACATCCATCAACTTGTCTAAAATAACACTTCCTTTCTCATGAGTCATGATTTATAGTATGTATCCTTGATTTTATGGTACACTATAAAGAATTCAATGCACATGTCATAGATAGCATTGTATGTATATGTTTTGAAGAATAAAGTGAACCGATTATAAAAAACTGGAACACCAATATTCTACTAACCATTAAAGGCCAGTAGTATATACGAAGTGTTTATATAATTTGTTTGGAATACGTACATAGTAATACAAGGGATTCAGTAGTATCAGTGTTATCTTAAAATACACTAAAAACCGTTCTTTTAAATAAAGTAAAGTGAAATAGAATAAAATAAAATTAATTTTTAAAAAATACCAGAAAGTATACATCATAATTCTTAACATGAAAGTGTGAAATCATAAATAATGTACTTTTATTTAAATTACAAGTATAATTTGATTTAAAACTTATTAAATTTTGACATTGTTGAATTTTCATGTTAATATTAAAATTTGATTTAAGTATAGGAATTAATATAAGTAAGTTTTTTTAAACTAAGAAATTTAGCAAAAGTGTTATGTACACTATACTTGGATCTATTAAGTAGTTAACTCTATACAAGGTTCTAAAAGTATGACTGCTTTAATTAAAGACGCCTTGAAATAAAGTATGACTGCTTCAATTAAAGACGCCTTGAAATATAGTAAAATACTAATATATAGCGTTAAACGCTTTTGAAAAATGTTGATAATTTATCAGCAAAAAGAGATCATCTCTTTTCTAAATACTTCAAATGTGGGAGATCATCCCTTTTGATATGTCTAAAAACTAAGTTTGTCATTGGGGTAAAATTGCGTTTTAATTAACAAAGGCTTAAATCTTTAAGGATGGCAATGCTTTTAAAAAATTCTACGACTTCAAATTAAATTTTTTTTTTTTTTTATTTTTTTTAATAATTAGGAGATGACATTATAATTTAAATTTTAGATTCACTCAGACGAACGATGATCTCCCACATTTGAAGTTTTCAAAGTCATGTTTCATAATATTCATGAAATCCATGACTTATGAATATGAATCCATGATACAATTTTTGACAATTAAGTTTCTAGGGGAATTTAAAGAGAAGAACGATATTTATAAAAAAAATAGAGGTTTATTTTTTTACAAGCAAACTAAAGAAAAGCTTCAAAAACAAGGTTTTAATTGTTTACAATCAACTTTATACAAATATATTTGTTAACTTATATTAAATATTCCAAACACATAATCATTTCCAATATTACTAACTCTTATTGGCTAATAGGACTATTTAGATTCGGACTTAAAACTACCTTGGTTTATATGCGTTGCGCTTTACTTTTACGCACCCAGGCCTCTTTAAATTAAAGAAATTGACATTTAACCTTAAAAGCATAATAATAGAATTTGCATACTTAAAGGCGAAAATGTAAAATATATTTTAAAACATATGTGAAATACTTTGATTCAATCCAAATATTTTAAGTTTTGTTTTTTTTTTTTTTTAAGGAACAGTATTATGCTGTTGGGGCTAAATATTCTTAAAAAATCTGCAGTTTTACTTCAATAGTTAATGTTTTTTTAAATTAAGCTTACAAATTTCTTTTATAATATTGGTTTTTTTTTTTAAATATTTTCATCTCTAGTATTTTACTTTTACATTCCGAGCAGATGGTATGCAAAATTTACAAAATATAAAAGGATTTAAAATATAAAAGATTGAAAATATGTATAAAAGAAAAACAAGTAAAGAAACAGTCAGTCGGTGCAACCGACTTAGAAATACCCTACACCTATTTGGTTCAAATTTAAGGACATATCCATAAGTCATTTTAACACCATAGAAGCTGTTATTAATTTGATCGTAAGACATAGCTAACCAAATTAACTGTATAATACTAAAAACATTTTCTAATTACCCTATCTATTAAAAAATACTACAAATTCTTACTAATTTATCTATTTGAAAATATTAAAAAACAAACAAACTTGAAATAAATGAAAATATATTTATTCCAATTCAATTACAAAATGAAAAAATTCTAATTATTAAATTTTGTGATAAAAAGATAATCAAAGCATAATATATTTAATAATCCAAATTTTTAAAAATTGCAATTATTTTAAATGGTTAGTTTATATACCTAATAGAAAAGCTTATAAACGCAAAATATGCAATAAATGTATTTCTAAAATACAATTAAAAATTTACACCTTTTCATATAATTCATTTAAATATAAAAATAAATTTTACATAAATGCAGCAAGTACCTTTGAACATAGCTGAACCACTACAATTAAGTCTAGATTTCGGAGACACATAGGACATAGGAAATATATTCTTTGGCTTCGAAATTAAACTCGACCACAAAAAATTCCCATGGTACTTTCATTACTAGTAACCTACTGTTAAATTTCATCAAAATACCGGCATTATTTTTTGAGTTATGGTGTTTGTAAGATATATGTTTGTTAGTCCTTGAACTTTTCAAGGGTTCCAGGACCCGAAATTATGGTACGATTTCGCCCATATGCAGTCCTCGTCATACTTTCAATACTAGTTAACCCTTTACACAATTGGAACGCTCTATCTTAATTTTAAGTTACTAGTTTTATTAATTTCGATGATAAGCTTTTACACATTGGGGAGTCTAAGAGAGGTTCTGAACCACCACTCCAATTGATCCCAAATTAGGTGGGCACGCAAGAATAGTAAAGAACACCCTTGTGGCAAATTGGAAGCTTCTACATTTGTTTCAAGTTACTATTTTTATTAATTTCGAAAATATGCTTTAAGGGCCTAAGAACTGAGTGGCTGGTCCCCGATCCACTACTCCAATGGGGCCCAAATTTCAAAGACACTTACGAAATAGGAAGGGACACCCTGATACTAAATTGGGGGGTTCTATCTTCATTGGTTTCGGAATTATGCTCGTTTGGCCTAAATTCGATCAAAAAGTTCTAAGTTCCGAACCCATTGTCCAATCCTCACCGTACGTAATCACCGCCGTAGTTTCACTGCCAATAACCTACAGCACAAATTTCATGAAGATAGCCTCATTAGTTGTTGAGTTATCGTGATTTTTTATATATGTTCGTTAGCCCTGACATCGATTAAAAGGTCCGGAATCCGAACCGTTGGGCTGATTTCGCCCTTATATAGTCCGCGCTGTACTTATAGTACTAGTTAACCCTTGTACACAATTTGAACGGTCAATCCTAATTTTAAGTAACTATTTTTAGTAATTTCGATTATAAGCCTTTAAAACTTGGGAGGTCTGAGAGGGGTACAGAACCACCACTCCAATTGATCCCAAATTAGGGGAACACGCAAGAGATAGTAAAGAACACCCTTGTGGCAAATTGGAAGCTTCTACATTTTTTCAAGTTGTTATCTTTATCAATTTTAGAGATATGCTTTAAGGTGTTCGGAAATGTGTGGCTGGTCCCCGACCCACTACTCCAATGGGACCCAAATTCACAAGACACTTAGGAAATAGGAACAGACACCCTAATACCAAATTTGGAGGTTCTATCTTCATTGGTTTCGGAATTATGCTCGTTTGGCCTAAATTCGATCAAAAAGTTCTAGGTTCCGAACCCATGGTCCAATCCCGACCTTATGCAATTCCCGAAGTAGTTTCATTACTAGTAACCTACAGCACAAATTTGATGAAGATAGCGTCATTAGTTGTTGAGTTATCGTGATTTTTTATATTTGTTCGTTAGCCCTGAGACCGATTAAAAGGTCCAGAATCCGAACCCATGGGCCGATTTCGCCCATATGCAATCCCCGCCGTACTTTCAGTCCTAGTAACCTACAGTTAAAATTTCATCAAGATAGCTCCATTATTTTTTGAGTTATCGTGCCTACGGACGGACGGACGGACGGACGGACATGGCTATATCGACTAAGGCGGTCACGCTGATCACAAATATATATACTTTTCCATATCTAGCTCGCTTCCTTTAGGTGGTTACAAACACCATACCAAAGTTAATATACCCCTTTACCTATTCTATAGGTGTAGGGTATAAAAATGGTGAATTGGTTCAGTAAATATTATATTTTTTATGAAAAAATGAAATATACAAAACCAAAAGAGAAACACTAAAATAACAACTAATAAGTGGTTTTGTTTTGAAAAACTCAAAAGAATGTACAGTACATTAAACTTGAATAAAACCCAGAAAGGTTTTCTTCACCAACTTATTTTGTATTACTTCTTCTATTGTTTTTTAATTACTTCCTATTGGTAAATTTTAAATGATGAAAACAGTGTTGCTTCATGAACTTAGCTTTCATTTCCATTCACTGTAAACCGAAATAATTATGTCTAATAATTTATTATAAGAAGCTGTGCTTCTATTGTAAAAACCTACACGATTCCATTACTGTAAACAATTCAAAATCTCAATGATTATAATGTTTTTATTCCGTTCCAAGAGAAATTGTGTTTAAAATTAATAAAAAAAGTGAAAATAAACAAATAGGGAAAAACCGTTAGGATGTTAGTTAATTTTTACTAGTAACTATTTAATTCGCAGAATAATAAAGTGGTTAACAATTAGAATCTGCTCTGAAAATAAATGCTCAATATATTAACTGCAATGATTTATTATATTGTAAATTTAAAAAAATCCAACATTAGGTACAAAAAATACATGTATACATGTGTAATGTTTGCAAAAATATTGATTCTGAAATAAACTTCGACAGAGGCTCTCAAGACTCTGTCCTTTTCCCAACTTTATTTTCATATTTATAAATGATTTTCTATCCATAACGTCTAATAAAATCCATAGTTTTGTTAATATCAGCACCCCTGACAAGTATGAACGAACTAAAATTTTTAGTTTTTTTAATAATGATCTTTCAATAAACTTGGAGTGGGACAGCGTGAACTGGGTAAGTTTAAATGCTTCAAAAACCTAAAGTTGTCTGTTATCAACCAAGCGAAACTATTCTGCACGTTGTATTTCTGTTCGGAATGTGCAAAATGCTGAATTCTAAAATTCTTATGAGTCAGCAATGCTCACGTAATCAAGGAGGACCAGTTTCTAGTAACAGCACTTTGAGATTGCGGGTTGTATACAAAAGAAAACTGGTTAACTGAATTCAAATAGTTAGCTTCCAGCAACACTGCTGAGAGTCATCTTAATTTTATCTAATGTTCCTAAACTCAGATTCATAGACTGTTCAATATTTCAAATTGTTCCATTGTTTAAAAAGAATTTATAAAAAAACATTTTTTTAAAAATGATGTCTACCTATTTACCAAAATTCTTCAAAAAATTTTAAATAAAACTATGCATGGAGGCAGACAGAAAAGCAAAAAAATATTCAAAGAATACATGAAGAAATTTGGTAAAAAAAAAAAACACAAAAAAACGGTGCCGTGATATAACGCCATATGCGATAAAGCCATAATGGCATTATGACTCAATCGATTGAGTCATAAAGCCATAATCGCGAAATTCTTTAATATGGCTTTAAAACAAACTCGAGTTAGTCATAAAGCCATATTGTGTTTTAAAAATTTTGAGTCATAACACCATATAATTAAAATTTAATGATTGAGTTAAAATTGTTATATATTACAAAATTTTACAGCTATCATTATTATATTATTTCTTGAAAAGAAGTAATGTTCGTGACTTTTTTGATGAAACATATAAGCAATTTAGAGGTATTTGTCCATCAGTAAATTTTGGGGAAATAAAATTAAAGCAACATTTTCCCAAAAAAACCAACAAATTTTATTAGGAGGAATATTATGCGTACACCATTTTTATGTCACCTACAATAGTGTTATAAACAATAGATCAACGGAACTATCTAATAAATGGTACATTTGCAGTTACACCCTGTTCTAATACTTTTAAGCAATTACTCATAATACATAAAGCACACGCTGAATATGTACAAGGTGAATATTAGGGTATAGGGTAGGCACGTATTTGCCGCCGCGCACGCGTATTCGCGGCCGCGCCGTATCCAGACGAGCCGCGTTCGCGGATAGCCGGGCGAACCTCGACGATATCAGACTTCTACGACTTCTACAGAATATGTACACATATTATATATACGTTATGCCGCATTGGGAGGGATTTTAGAGTAAGATTCAAAATCAGGGTATTCGCTTTTTCCAGAATATTTATATATGTATATATGTAATGAGAGATTCTGAATTAGGAGAGATCTTATAAACGGGTACAAAATCAATGACACTGGCTACGCATAGAAGGTATATTTGTCACCAAATTATAAACTTCGAAGTAATAATATTTCTATTGTTTTTTCTAAAAAAAAATTGTTTGAAGTGAGTCATAACGCCATTATGGCTTTATGACTTATTCGAGTGTGATTTAAAGCCATATTAAAAAATTTCGCGATTATGGTTTTATGAGACACACAAAAGAGTCATAAAGCCATTAAGGCTTTATAACATATGGCGTTATATCACGGCACCAAAAAAACAAGTCACTAACAAAAATAAACAAATAAAAACATAACAGTAAAAACTTATCATCAACCTATTCTTAACAAAAACAAGATAGATTTACATTTTGTCTTTTCATTACTCTACTAATGTTATTATGTTGTGCCTATCGTTGATTCTTTTTGAACCTTACCACCTACTCCACCTCTAATTTCTTAAAACTAATTTTAGATTTTTGGTTTACAAAGCCTTAAAATATTTTTTGGAAATTTTTTTGTAGTATTTTCACGAAAATCTAACAAAGAAAAATGTTGCGTCATTTATGAAAAATAGAAAACTATAATTCCTAAGGTTTTTTTAGAAAAATATCTTTTGAAGCAAAATTCAAAATAAGAAGTAATTAAAAGGTACATTTCCGTTTTGAATGTCTTAAGTTAAATGTTATTAGGAATCGTAGCTTTCTACAAAGCTATCGAAATGTGATATGTGATACTCTAGACAGAATGAAACCTAACGATAGATGAGGCATGTTCAAAAGGGGAGAATTCTGTATTGGAATCCTTGAAGCAAATGCACATATAACATTATGACATAAAATACTTCAAGTTTTCTGAAAATGTAAGCATTAAATAAAGTTGAAAGTACCGGTAGACAAGACTTTGGGAGTGTTTTGATGAATGTTTACTGCTTAACATTAATTTTGCTTAAAAATGTGCTCTACTATAGGCTACGAATAGGGGTAGAACAGACATGTTCAAATACAGAGGCAAGTTAAGTATTGAACAATTTTCAGCACATGCATACTTATGCCATAAAATGCTTTTCTGAAAACTTTGCATAACACAAACTAACAAGTGCCCTCAGAAAAGCCTTGGAGTGTTATAATGTTTTTTGCAGTACTTTTATTTTGCCTAAAAATTATTTCGAAATTGTTTCTTACCTTTCGTATATCGTGATCGTATATTTGACGACAACTTATTTGGAATCTTAACGTTTCATTACCTTTTAAAATTCGTGATTGAATTTGTAAAGACTTTATCTAGGATCTACTTATATTAAGATACTGCAGGGAGATTTTAACTTAATCATGTAAAGCTAGTGGCTAGTAGAGATGCGGAAAAGTATCTGCGAAAGAATGCAGCTTTTGTAGTAAGTAAATAAAAAATAAGCTTAGCAAGTTTCCAAACTGAATACGATAAACTTTATATTATATTGTTAGTTAATGGAGATTTAATAATGCAAGCCGTACAAATTGAAAGGTTCATCAAAAGTCATTCACAAAAGAAGTGCTTCCGTTGCTCTCTAAACTGTAAATTGGAAGGAAAATAAAATGTTTAAAACTAAAATATGCGTTCCTTTAAATACAAGGCATGAATATTCTGATGAGACACGATGCTAAACTAATGAACAAACAGAATGATTGTAAATAATAATGTGTTCCTTTAAAAAAAAATTATTATTCTTCTTCTCAAAATATTCTAAACAATCATTAGATATTTTTTTTTTCGTCCTAAAATCTTATAGACGCCATTTAGGTTTTTTTTTTTATGTTGTTTACAATGGGAAAGGAAGTAACAAACTAAATATGTACATATACATAAAGGGAACTGTAGAAAATCCCCTCCAAAAAAAACAAATGCTTCGATAGAAAATTTATTCATGTTTACTTTTAAAATACTGCAAAATCATTTACAACAACAAAGTATCATTTCATCATTTAATGTGATGAGTTTTTCACTATACAGCATTGGGAGGAAATTCCAAAGTAAAATAAATGGAATTTTGAATGAAGGGGATAAATATTATTGGTTAGAGGCAAAATAATATTTATTTAAAATTATAGTTATTATTTTTAAGTTTTTACAAAATTTTATTCCTTTCGAAAGGTCCTGAATGACTCTTTTCAAATCAACCATATGGTTAATGCGTTCAATTTTCACATGAACCATCACTTAAAAAGGTGGAATGATTCGGTGAATTTTATAATTTTTTTTTTTTTGTTCAAAAATCAATGAAATAATCTGGCAGATATAAGTGATGAAATTTTCTTACACCATTTATAAATATCTTAAAGACTCCAAAATATAATTAAGAGGATGTTTTAAAGGACAAACTTTAATAATGTGTTGAAGCAGAAGGAAGAATAGGGATGTTAAGGAGAATTATACTAGAAAAGATTGACTATTTTAGTTCTGCGGTTTTTTTTTCTCACTAGATGCTTCAATTTAAAGTTTTAATAATTACCAGTGTGTGTGGTTTCAAATTAGCTCTGAAAATTTAACACTTCCCAAAAGTGTAACTTGCATCAAGCTTCAACGATTGCATCAACAAATCCGTAAGTGATGCTTAGGCAACGATTTATCAACATCTACAGTTGGTAAGTTATGGGTTACTCACCGACTAACTGATAGTCCGTGAGAGAGCATCGGGTTTTATCTGACATATCCATCTCACACAGTACTATTGTTACTACACTCTTTCATATGAACTTACATTACTTTAACTTATCTATTATGAAAATACTAAAACTGTAGACGTAACAGTACAAAGTCATACGGTATATGTTGAATTTTACCTCTCCAAACGATGTATCTCTACATGTATTCTTTTTTTGCTGCCTCAAAAGTCGTCTTTCTCCTGTAAGTCTGTATAAATATTAGTATGCATTACATATATATTTTTACTCTAGTATACCGGTACATGATGCGTTAACATCGATTTATGAACAACTGCTCATAGTTGATGAGTTGTGATGCTAGATGCTACCCACCAAATACAGGTCTACTCCTGTTAGTTTCCATGAATATTTCTCATTGATTTTAACAGACCTGCATATAATGTCTATAGACTACAATTAATGAACACCTGTAGTTGGTGGATGGTGATATTACGTGTCTTCTGATTTTTTCTACCATTCATGATTATTGTTTTTGGCCAATCGAAGATTCCGACTTTAGTTGACATTAAAATCTAATAATACTAAATCAATATAGACACTTTTATTAAAAATTCAATTCAATTTAAATTGTCAATTGAAATTTTATTTAAAATGCCTCTCAACATTTTCTTTATTAAAATTTTTAATCCAATTTGAAAAGAATTTAGAACAAAATACCAAATTTATTCCCAGAAATCCAATTAAATTTAAAAAGTCTTTTTAATTTTCCTCCCTAAAAAAATAAGATAACTAACCTTGGGAATCCAATTTTCTTTAATTAGCATAAAATTAAGATCTTCAATATTCTATAAGAAATACAAAAAATTATATGAAAAGACTTTCAAATTATGAAAATTAATTTACTTAAGGCTTTTATTTTTAATTGGGAACAATTAAAAGCAGACCTAAAGAATTAGAACAAATTTACAAAATTTAGTGTCAAAAAACGAACGAAATGTCCTTTCTAAAATTTTGTATAAATATTATTAAGCATTTTATTTCGTAGAAAGTTTAAATAAATTTTCTTCCTAAATTTAAACATTTTCATTACTGTTCCCATTTTCTTTAAAGACTAGACATCTGTTTTGATTTTTACATTTTTCAATTAATATTATACATGGCTTAGTAAAATAACGATTCTATTGTTAATACTAAATAAATTGGGTGATGAAGACATTCGTTCCTTGTTAAATTTTTTTGATTTTTAAACTTGATTTCATTTGGAAACATCATCTTTTAGATTTGATGAAATTGATTTCACTAAAATATAATTATATTTAATTCTTTTTTATGCATACATAAATTTAATACAGATTCTCTTCCCATTCATAGTTTTTATGAGAATAGGGCAGAGGCAAATAAGGCCTAACAGATTTTATTATAAAGTTTATGGGAAAGAAGGTCTAAAAAGGTTTCGAATTTGTAGCCAATTGTAAAATTAAAAAATTTTCAACTATTTCAAACAATTAACTGTATTCCAGTCATTCCCGTGGTCTTCGTGCCCTTCTCTAAGAGGTACTCTTCGCTTTAAGATAAGTCCGTCTCTTCACATCTCTTATCAAGATTTCCTTAAGGGAATGGGAATTACTGCCTCAGCTACCTCGCCCGCGCAAGGCACAACCACTGGCGAGCGCAAGTGAAGGTGGTTGTCAGAGTTATCGGCGTTTACTTAAAGAATCTTTAAATGGTTTATTTTGAAACCAAGTTCTATATATTCATGTATTTTGAAGAATTTTTTGGGGAAACGAAACCAAGTGTGCTTCTTTTCCCAATATAATTGAATATACAAATTCTGTTAAAATTTAAAATACTGTTTGTAACCAGCTTTAAAAATTTTATAATTTAAATAAAAATGTCCATTAAATTATTTCACTCTGGAAAGAGAAATAAAGCCTGATTTGAGAAGCTTCACTAATTAGGCTTTATATATCTTTTAAAGTGAAATATGGACTATTAGGCTTAATTGCTCTAGGCTTTATTTCCCTCTTCCATGTAAACACTTTAAAATAAGACTTTATAAATTATTTGAAAGAATCTACAAAACAATTTTAAAGCTTTGCCATGTCAATGAAAAAAAAATAATACAATCACGCTTCTTTAAGTATAATCTCTCCTTCCTAATTTCATAACACAGTTAAGAGGATATTATTTTCACTTCCTTTAAACAGGAGCAGGAGCAACAACAAAAAAATAATTATATTTTGTTAAAAAAAGAACGAAGACAAAACCTTTATAAGGAGCCATCACTACACTATCAGGAATCACCATCAATATCAGCTGTCAATTCCATTAATATGATTTTGTTAAAAATACTGAACAAAAAATAAGAATAATTCTACTGATATAATCTTTAAGATCGTGTGACAATATTAAAAAATATTTATTTTTATTTGTTCAATGAAGTTTTATGTAAAAAACATGAGTTTGATATTATAACACATTTTATTTTTTTGTGCTATACCTACTGCAAAATTATATACAATATTAAACATTAAAGTATTTTCTTTGGGGTGTTATAATACCAGATTATTTATTGTGTCTTGTCTTGATAATCTTTTATTGTTGAGAAAACACAAGGTGAAAAAGAAATATATAAAATTAAATGTTATCTGGTTCTTCGAAAAAATTAATACAGATCTTTATTAAGCTTGGTTTTTTCTGTTCTTCTGCTCCTAAAAGTATGCTCTAGAAGTATGGTCTTTCTACAATGACGCTTTTTATTTATTTAAGTTTCTAATATTACATAAAAAATTTTAGGTAATGTTAGTATTACCCTCGGCTGCTAGGGCCATTGCGGGTACGAGAATATTGATATAAACATGAAAAAAATATTTGAGTATTACAATTTTCTTAAGTAACTACAAAATTATTTACAAAAATTTACAAAAATTTATTTACATTATTTACAAAAGTTATTCTTTAAGTTAATTGAGTTAATAATTTTATAAGTTATGCATGTTATACGACAAATAGTAAGCAAAATTAGATGTTAGACCATATGTTAAACAACCTGATTATTTGTTTCTACTATTTCTACATTTTCATATTTAGGAAGTAATAATGAAGTAAAATTTGAATTTGATGTCTGAATAAAATTTAGCGTTATCTGGCATTCCAAAAATATATGCTTAATCGACACAATATTCCCGTATTGTGGACATATGGGAGGGTTTGAATTAGAAAATAAATGTTTCTTTGTATGAAAAGTATGTACTAGACGAATTCTACATATTTTAACTTCTAGCGATCTTTTTCCTATTTCATATGTTGGAGACAGTGACTTTTTAGAAAGCTGACTGAGGAGTTCCATTTTAATTGTCTGTGAGCGAAGATTTGTTATATATTATGTTTTAATGCTTTAAAGCGTTTAAGTGAAAAAGCTTATGATGATGAAACGCACAGAAAATAGATGGAACACAAAGAAGTTTCCATTTAATTTGATATACAACTTCCAAATTAATGAGTCGTGTGTTTGGAAGTTTGCCAAAAGTGCTTAAACCTGTAAGATATAAATATGGATGTCTTAAAATTGTTGCTCCAGTACTATGCATTGAAATACGCCTCAGTACCAAGTGCACCCAGTCGCACCTTACTGAAGAAAACAAATTTAAAGAATTGATGACTTATAACAAAAGAAAGTTTAACGGCTTGATTGTCATTCAAATTATATCTTAGACTTTAATATTTAAACTCTGGAATGAATTTTCGATAATATCCTGTACAATTTAACTTAAAGACAATCTGTTATTTAAGTTTAAATAAACTGAACTTTGATAACTGCAATCCATTGAATTAAAATATACCTTTAAAATCCTTATTATAATATAAATATTTCTATTTCAAATATAAATTAATATTTTATATAACTCTTCACACTTATACCCAATTTATATCAAAAATTAAAATCAACTTATATTTTTTTTTTAAAAAGAATTTTTTAACCTAAAATTTTAAAGTATCTTAAGATACTTTTTAATTTTTAAGATATTTGTTTTAACTTAATTCCGGTGTAAAATTTTTTAAAAGCTTTTGAATTAATTTTTAAAACAAGTTCCGCTGTAATGAAAATAAATATTATTTTCCTTATATGGTTAAAATTATATATATATATACGTTACACCTATATACAATCGTATTTATGAACATACCTATATAAAATTATATGTACTTTATTACATATTTGTACTCCTACTTGTATAATATAAAAACACATGTATGTATTAAAAACAATCTGTACATAAATTACATACAGATACACTTCTATATATATAAAAGGGAATGTTTGTGTGTATGTTTGTTTGTTTGTTTGTTTGTTTGTTTGTTTGTTTGTTTGTATGTAGCGAATAGACTCCTAAACTGCCCAGCCGATTTTCATGAAAATTTGTATATAGGGGTTTTTGGGTACGGAAAGAAATCGTGGCCCAAAAATTTTGCTCTAACGGACCGCCAAGTTGGGGCTGTGGTGCAAGTATTTAAACTTCTTTGTTCTAAAATGAAAACGGTTTGACCGATTGACTTCAAATTTTGTATACGTGATGCTCTTTGAGAATTGAGTAGACACTATTAACAGTTTTGGAATTTGTTAACCCATGTCGGGCCGACGGGTGGTCAAAAAAAATTTTGGGTCCAAACTTTGTCCGATTTTACGAAATTCTGCTTTGGTTTAAAAGAAAGCCCCAAAAAAATTTTTGTTGAGTTCCATTAACCCTTTGCGGCCCAACAGCTTTTTATAGGTTTTTTCAATACTTTACTCTAAATTCGAAACGGTTTGACCGATTGACTTCAAATTTTGTATACGTGATGCTCTTTGAGAATTGAGTAGACACTATTGACAGTTTTGGAATTTGTTAACCCATGTCGGGCCGACGGGTGGTCAAAAAAAATTTTGGGTCCAAATTTTGTCCGATTTTACGAAATTCTGCTTTGGCTTAAAAGAAAGCCCCAAAAAAAATTTTGTTGAGTTCCATTAACCCATTGCGGCCCAACAGCTTTTTAAAGCTTTTTTCAATACTTTACTCTAAATTCGAAACGGTTTGACCGATTGACTTCAAATTTTGTATACGTGATTCTCCTTGAGAATTGAGTTGACACTATTAACAGTTTTGGAATTTGTTAACTCATGTCGGGCCGACGGGTGGTCAAAAAAAATTTTGGGTCCAAATTTTGTCCGATTTTACGAAATTCTGCTTTACCTTTAAAGAAATCCCCAAAAAAAATTTTGTTGAGTTCCATTAACCCATTGCGGCCCAAAAGCTTTTTATAGGTTTTTTCTATACTTTACTCTAAATTAGAAACGGTTCGACCAATTGACTTCAAAATTTGGATACGTGATGCTCCTTGAGAATTGAGTTGACACTATTAACAGTTTTGGAATTTATTAACCCATGTTGGGCCGACGGGGTGTCAAAAAAAATGTTGGGTCCGAATTTTGTCCGATTTTATGAAATTCTGCTTTGGCTAAAAAGAAAACCCAGAAAAAAATTTTATTGACTTGCATTAACCCATTGGGGCCAACAGCTTTTTATAGGTTTTTTCAATACTTAACTCTAAATTAAAAACGGTTTGACCGATTTTCTTTAAATTTTGTATACATGCTCCCCTGTGAGAATTGAGTTGACACTATTAACAGATATGGAATTTGTTAACCCATGTCGGCCCGACGGTTGGTCAAAATAATTTTGGAAGCTAATATTGTCAAAATTTGCGAAGTACTGCTTTGGCTAAAAAGAAAGCCCCAAAAAAATTTTGTTGAGTGATTTGGAAGCAAATTACGTCCAATTTTGCGCAATACTGCTTTGCCCAAAGAGAAAGTGTAGTTCCGTTGACCCAGTGGGGCACAGTGGCTTTTAATAGATTTTTGCGTTACTTAACTCTAAAGTAGAAACGATTTGACCGGTTTACCTCAAGTTTTATATGTGTGAAGCAACTTGAAAATGGAGTTGAGTCTGTTAACAGTCGGTCTTGCGATTTTTCAAAAAAATTTTTTGGAAGTAAATTACGTCAAAATTTGGAAAGTAGTTCGTACTGCTTTGAATTACAGAAATTTTCAAAAATTACTAGAATAATCCTAGAAAAATCGTTTTAAAAAGATTGCTTTCACACATTTTAAAATTTACATGTGTAAACCGTGTGAAGTTTTGTGTTAACTTTTTGCAGTAACATCAAATTCAATTAAACCTCCATTGAGAGGCGCAGCAACGCGCACCGGGTATTAGCTAGTATTAAATAATATTTATCATTTTTTGGCTGAGATATTTCCTTCCCTATGGTTTTTTTTAACATTTTCGCGTGTTTCTGCTTTTTTGCTTCTTCGCTTTACCTTGGAAACTTCAATATACCATTAAGTTGTAAAGAAATTAATGGAAACGGTATATATGTATGTACAAAGATATGTTGGAACGGTAATGAGCTTTTAAAATATATATAAATGAATTTAAGTCTAATTAGTTAGTTTGTTTATTCGTTTTTTTACTGTTACTTCAACGAAGTTAAAATTTGTTTCTATTTTAGACGAAGAGAGATTTGTTTTTTATGATAACGTTCATTGAAGGAAGGCATGTAGGGTCTTATATGAAAAGACTGTGTAATATTTAGCGAATGAATAAAAAAATCTAAAATTAAATGAAACATTATGGTATTTTGATATATTTAAAATTAAGTTTTTAGAAGATACGGTTGAATTTAATTTTATATATATTAATTTGTGAAAGTCTAAAAAATCTGGTCTAATTGAAAAATCATGTGTAGGACTTTTTTTCCTATTAAAATGAATGTTGGCCATTAAACATCAGAATACTACTTTCATTTGGAATCTCCATCCAACACAGTTTTCTGTTGCTGTTTTTACATTCTCCCATGGGAGGTTCCATTGGTTCAGCTAATTTAGTACTGTGCGCCTCCACGTATTAGTTTAGGACCCGCGTCTTGTATTTCCTTGGGGATTCCATTCCAATGGCAATGCAACTTATGTTGTTGTGATATTTTCTTAGCGTATGGCCTATCCAGCTGCTTTGTTTCTTTTTTTATTGCCTCAGTATGGTTCCTTCACCTGTAATTCTTCATAGATCCGTGTTGCTTATTCCTGCATGTGAAGCCTAAACTTTTGTTAAAGAATGCTTGCAGTTTCTAGCTGATTATGTTTGATACCAGTCAAGTTTTGCTGTTCTTCATAACCACGGTTTTTACACATGCATTGAAGTTTGAAGAATGCCAACGTATTTCTAATAAAATCTTGCTTCCATGAAATCGTATATCATCTTCTGTATCTTCATATCGTCACCATCTTTTTTCTTGCGTAAGCCAAGATAATGTAATGATTCCATGTAGATGCAAAAGTTACAATGTATTTTTGCCACCATTAACAAACTTATTGGAAAAGCTGGTTTGTTGATTTTATTGGGATGGGTGAGGAAACCTCTGTAACGTAACAAGTCCTTGGGTTGTGTAACGGTTATAATCACTAAAATAGTTTTCAAAGTGGCCAGAATAGCGCTGTAACTGTCATTACACCCCGGTTAACTCATTACTAGTTGAGTCCAACAAATTATTAGTAAATATCAGTAATTTTAGTAGTCATAAATTCAACGGATCAAGCTACTTTGCAGTTAATCAATTTGCTGAAATGTTAAGATTCCTTACACCGCTTAATCGATCTAAAATAAAACTCAAGTAGCCGAAAAAAAGACTTCTGATTCGGAACGTGGCATCGAAGTTGTACTGACCCAATACTTGGGATTATCGGTCTTCGGGAGCAGATCTGCCACTTAAAACCGCCAACCAACCAAGAATGGAAGAGAAATAATGCATAAAATCAAGTTAAAATTTAATTCAGAATTTGTTTAATGATCTTTTAGACCCTTTAGATTGTACTTTCAAATATTATTTGACTATTTTTCAGCACTTATATGTATTTATCTTTGAAAACTTAAATGATGTATGCATTAAGTTATATTTTATTTACCACCGTGGTTTATATATGGTATGGATGTGTTAGTTAAATCCCTACAAGTTTTTTAAAATGAAAAAAACATAATTTACTCTTAATAATTAATTTGTAAAAACTATACCAGAAAAGTTCTTCTAAAAACTTAAAACTATAACTGAAGCCTTAAAATAACAATTTATGTAATTACTTTTCAAAAAAACAATTTGCTTTTAGATTAGTTAAATCTAAATATGTTTCTATCAACCTGAAATATTTGATAAAACTTTGTAAAAATACATAACATAAGTTAAAGTTAATTTCATTTTATTCGTAATGTAGATAAGTTGTACAATTTCGTTTTTATATAAACGGTGTTTTAAATGCTATCGCTGCAGCAATAAGAGTACATAATTTGTAATATTTATAAAACTTAGAAAAATATTTTAATTTTATACAACATTTAAATTATTTATGTTTTCGTGTTCTTATTTACACAGGTAATTTATTAAATTGATTTTCTGATAATTAGATTTTACATCAGTTGAGTAGAACTGAGTAGAAAGGGGTACTTGATGGGGTCGATGATAGTAATGCAACGACTCACCTAAGAAGGAATACTTCTTTAGTGTGACCTTATTTACAGACCTTTTTTTTGTTTTACTATTTACACGAAGAATTGTTCTGTAGTCCTAACTGTAAACCATTTTTAGATATTTTCTCTTTAAAGAATTAGTCAGATTAATTTCACGAATATTAACTCCCACTCGGCACTCACATGATTTCGGATCCTTAGAACCCAGAAACTTTACATACATTTCCCCGATTTGTTTGCAAATTATTAAATGATTATCCATTTGACTTAGTTTTTTAATTCAACCATGGTAATGTGCTTTAAAATTTTATAAACTTTGCTACTAGGGATAAAATTGTTAATGTTTTATTCACATTGATGCAAATTATTCGCGTTCTACTACATTCTTTTTAAAGAAAATCTAAAAATTTATTTACGCGATATTTATTTTTTAATTTTTTTTTTTTTATATTTTCTAACCAAACTCATTTAAGAAGAAGAAGTATAGAATTACTTTTTTTTATTTTATCTTAGAAACAAAATATAAAATTTGGGAGATTTACTTTTCGAAAAATTTTAATTAATCTATTTCTTGTAGAAGCGGTTTCTTGCGTTCGCGGTGCTGTTGTTTTGCGAGGACGTGGTAGCAAAGGCAGCAATTTCCATTCCTTCAAAGATAGCGCAAAGGAATTTGTGAAAGGAAGACCTAAGACAGGATCAACGATAGGCTCAAAGGTTGGGACACAAAATCCACGGAGCTGACCAGAAATTGTTTGAAATCTTAATTGGGAAGAGCTAATAGAGAGGATCAACAACTAGCTAGACAATGAGGAGACAAAAACCATGGAACTGAGTAGATTAGAAGAAATTTTTTGAAACCTGATGATAATATTCGTATTTCGTCGCCTACAAATTCAGAATTGGAATAAAATAATAATACAAGATTTCTAAAGTGAAATGAAACCTATAGGCTCTATTTCTCCTTGGAAAGAGAAACAAGATCTACCGCGAAATGGCTCTAGTCTTTTTCCCCCCTCGCCGTTAAGTGGGATCTCTTATATCTTCAACAGTCTTTTTACTTGAATGTTGGTGTATCACGTTTTGACAAGATTTTTCAGATTTTCCGGCTAATTTTCGATTACGTTGTTCTATTCTTCTCTGCCGCTGGTCGCTGTTTATAATAATTAGGCATTTGTTCTTAAACATTTATGATTTCTAATATTTTGATGCTAAATATTTCTTTCCTACGTAAACCACGTCTACCTTCAGTTTTACCTTTGATAATGATAGCTTCAAGTTTTTTTTTATTGTGCACATTATACGTTCAATGCACACTAACCTCCTGTACTTAGTAATTTGCAGTGACTTTCAGTGTAAAATCTTAGATTCCTAAGACTAACAGTTCTCAGGAAGCTGCACTTGTTAATTTACAGCATCATCATGTGCAACATTATGTACTACTTTAACTTTTAAAATATCGAAGAACCCGTTATGAATCTTTTTTGCTTCATTCTCCTCGTTGCTTGTTTCAGGATTTTATGTAAGAACTAGGGGACAATTTCTAAATAATTTGCAGGAATTATATTATCATACGGAGCAATTCTATGTTTCATTCAACAATTCTGAGTTATTGAAGAACAACTTCAGATCCATTTTTTTTAAATTCAAAAGTGACATGATTTACATCTAGAATTAGCATTTTAAAAATAACTTTTGTAGGTTCTGTATAGGTTATGTATACAGGTATGGGAGTATACCTATGCAAAATTTTCTTTGCTTTCAATTTTTACTTCTAATTAAGTACTTGTCTTAACAGTCATATAAGAAAGAATATGTATTTAGTGTTTACATTAGTAATTATGTCAAAATAAAGAAAAGAAAGGTATTTCATCTTTGAAAAGACTAAAAGACAGAATAAAAGTTAATTAAAAAAACACAAAAAAAAAGGAAAATTAGAAAAATATAATTAGCTTTAAAGGCCCAAAAGATTAAAATGGTATTATGATGAAAATAAAAGTATCTAGAAACTATAGAAGATTAGTATATTTTTTTTTCTAAGATCTCGGGGAAATATTTTTCAGATTACATTTTTATTGAGTATTATACGATGGATTTTATTAAATGTTTTGAGACGGAACAATGATTATGTATGTCATTTTGATGCTTTCACTTGTTGTTATCTACATAAAATGGGGTTAAAAGTGAATAGCTTTAATGTTTAAATATAAAATTTTAATTAAATAAGGAACTTTTTTGTAAATTTTTTAAAGGAACTGAAAAAGTCGTTAATATAATGAGTTGAATTAAAATTGATCGATGGATGTAAGTTCGTTCAATAATTAAAGTTCTAAGCAGATTTAATTGAATAAATTCATCAGGCCTGATAATAGTTTTTGTTTGAGTATATATTGGATATCTGGAGCACAGTGTTTTAAAATAAATTCATGAATCTGAAACTTCTGAGTGGAATACTGACAAAGTATTTATTGGTGCAGCACGGTTTTACCTTGAAGAAGTGTAAAGAAAGATGGAATGGTTCAGATATAGTGATAGCATTACTAGTCGTCGTGATTATGAAATTCATATACTTATACGATTTTATATATGTTCCCTGTAACCCAAGTTGGTACTCCATAGTCCCTTAAGTTCGAAGTTAAAGGGTACAATATAACGAAATTTAAGAAGAACATTAAGCATTTTTTAAAGTATTCTGCAAAAATTTTCTTCACTATTCAATATTGCGCTTATATAAGAAATCTGCCTTAAAACACAAGTTTATTTCCCAAATCTTTATTCCTAAAAACCAAATTTTACATTTAAAATAAGCTTTTGTTCTGATTTTAGTAAATCCAAATTAGTTTTAATAAGGATGCCAACTTAAAAGAACGCAGTTTTCCTAGGTGATGAGTTACCGCTAATTCTATAAGGAAAGGTCATATTTTAAAGAAGACCTTTCAAAAGCATTCCGTTTAAAATGGTTTTGATAACATCATTACGTTCACCAGGAAAATATTTTTTAGCTTCGAAATCTCAGAGCATAGATAGAAAACTTGAAGCCTCTAAGCACTTCCAACCACTTAAATAAAGGTGTTTTTGTGTATAAATCACTTTTAGATAGTAGTACTCATATCTTTATAAGGAATAATTCTGTATGAGCCACTCTACAACCAATGTCTAATGGATTTAGCCAAGTTATAAAATTAGAGAAAAATATTTTGGTATAAAAGTAGAAGCAAAAAGCCAAGGTATCCATAGATCTCATTAAACAAGCGTTCATGGATAACAAAAATAATACCAAACCTGGTGTCAAATAGCAGGGTCAATAAGGTCAAACCTACCAGGAAAAAATATGTCACAAAATTAGAAAGAGGAAGTTAAAACCAGACCAAGAAAAAGCCATATCTAACGCGTTCTGGACAATACGGTTTTCACGTGGTTTAGCCGAAGCCATACTAGAAGACGAGGGGTGTAATGTAACCTAAACATATATCAAATAATAACAAAATAAGTTATTAGATCCAACACAAAAGTTGCTTATTGCGTTGTAACATCATCAAAAATAAAACGTAATTAAAGCAGTGGGTTTCTTTTCATGTAAAATTTAAATTGAAAAAAAAATATATAACATTTTTTTTTGCGGAGAGTTTCCCAATTTCCGAATAAATCTATTTGTAATTTCAATAGTGAAATAACTGAACAAAAAATAGATAAAACATTATATCATCATTAAAAATATAAAAATACACAAAAACAATTTATAAAAAATATGAAATTAAAATATTTATTTATGATTACTTATTTCATTATTTTTTAATTTAATTTAAATTGAATTCTTCGATTCGATTAGTTTGAATAGAAATTAAATTTATTTATTTCTTTTTTCCATTTAATTTCAAATCATTAAAATTTTATTTTTTTGCAATACTAAATACAAGATGCCCTAGTTCCGAAGGTTTGTGGGAACAGATGTGATAGGCGGAAAGCCGAAAAGATGCCCTTGTTTCGAAGGCGGGAAGTTTTTCAAAATAAAAGTCTTCAAAGTTTTTTGAATCTCTTTAACTGTTTAAAAATTTCAAATAAACGGTCTACCTCTTCCAAAACCAAGTAGAAGACATTAGCTTTTGGAAATCCATCTGACAAAGTTTCAACACAATTATATTGGGAATGATTAGTGATATTACTCCTGGAGAATATAGTTTCACTTATTTGACTCTTCCCTATCTCATTCGCTCCTAGTAACCTATGGATGACGATTGACGAACACCCTGTATGAATATGGATCCTTTTTATGCACAAGAATTTAATAAAATTTATTATAAAAGAACCGTGGCTATTGAAAAGGAAGTATAGCTCATTATTTAACTGAGAAATAAATTTAATTTTTCATCATTTGCTTCTTTTTCAATGAAAATAAAAAATTTTAAATAAAAATTCTTTATAAAAAAAAAATTGCAAACATTTCGTAATGGAAATTCTTTCCTTATTTCTACAATAATGGCAACAATTATAATAGAAGAAAAACTTTCTAGACATTTCTGGGAAACTGAAGAATAACAAAAGTCTAAAGATAGAAAAAAAAAATTGTTTTTCTTTAAAAAAAAAACATTAACAAAATATTTTATTTTTATTTTTCATTGAAATGAACAAATTAAATTAAATTTAATGGCAACTGTATCTTAAAGGCGACAGTATAACAATGGCAACAGCTTTGTGAAGCTATTTCATTATGTTCGAGAAGTCTATGAAGTAAAGAGATTGATTTCACCTAACTATTAATCAAAGAAGTCTCGTCTAGTTGGAGGAGATGGAAACCACAAAAGATGGTTCCTTGTTTTATTGAAGTTCATCACGTCGAATCTAATCGGCTTTTTTAAATATTGGAAAGCAAAAGAAGGAAAAAATATTGTCACTGATTGCTGGAGAAAACATTGAAAACTTTGAAACATTAGTTGATCAATCAAAGATTGAACCAGATAAAGAGAAGGGATGGTGTCAACGAAGAACTATTTATGTTAAATTGGGAATAACAAATGGAATCAGGAAAAGATGATGCTTTCCGGTTAAAGCCACTATATTTGAAAAATCAGACTATAAAGCAATTATATTTGAGATCGGATTTGACTTATAAATAAAGCAAAGAATAGAGTAGAGGAAATTTCGGCAATTCTAGGATACCCGGAGAAATATTATATTAAATACTAAATAGTCCGGGCACAATTTATTAGATTCTTAGTTATGCATAAAAGAAAATAAACTGTTATATGAGAGTTATTCGAACCTGTAAACTTTGTCTTCATTAGATTTTTAATATAAGTACAATACACAATACACTAACTTGAACACGTTCAACAAATTAGCCAATTCCAATGGTTAAATATTGCTCTTGTATAATAATGAACTTGAAATTGTAGAATCCAAACTTCTTTAGTTTTTAAGTTATCGTACATACAGATGGACAGACACACATAACCAAATTAACTTACTTTTCATTTCTCATCCGATTTATACGTTTGAGCCTATACCTATCCCCCTTATTTAAAGCGTCACAAATGTATGTATACCCTTTAAACGACATCCAATAGGAATGCCCTTTGGCCGGCATCCTATAACGATATAGTACTGCCCAAACCAATTGCACTATTATTTAATTAAGAATTAGGTTTCTTTTAGACTTAGGGATCAATTTTGACTTTTCGAATAAAACTTCATTATACCAAAATAAATTTTAAGAATATGAATAAAATCAAAAAATAAAATTATGGCGGTCAACATTTAATCCATTTTGTTTACAAAATATGTTAACGTAATCATAGTTTAAGAATTATGGAACAAAGTTATTTTGATTAACAATAAGAACCTAAATATTATGCTCAATAATATTTTTTTCTCAGAAATTTTATTTTTAAATTCTTCATTTCAAATTCAATAAAACATTTTTTTTTTTTAAACCAAGCGTCCAAATAGAAATTCTAAAGTTTTAAAGTAAAATAAAAAATAAACAGCAGAACAAATGAAAGAAATATTAAAATATTTTTATTTTTCTTCAATTACCATGGAAAACTAAAAATGGAAAACTCTTTAATTTAGAATATTATTTCTATGAATTAATTTTTTTTTGCATATTTTTTTAATAGTCGTTGGTCGGAGGCTTAACCAAAAATTGGAAAAGTTTTGAGCTTATTTAATAGAATATTCTTCTTACTTGGTAGATCGTTACGATTCTTCAGCACAGAGAGAACCTCGAAAGTTACAATCATTGTAAGAGGAAGCCGATGGTAGTGTAAGTATTTTGATCAAATTCGTAACATTGAGTAGAAAGCAATAAACTATGGAATATCAAATTATTGCATGACACTTATTAATAAATTACCACTTCCCTTAAATAAAATTTGAAATGATAATCCTTAATGTTACTCCCTTCCGAATAAGTCGTAGTGAAAGAGTAACAATAAAACAATCTATAAATTTATAGTTTTTCATATCTTTGAAGTTAATTGAATTTTGAAACTAGATTATTTAGCGAGTGCGATTTTCCACTGTTATAGAAAACGGAGGAGCATTTTCAATTCCTGTACTTGCATCCTTTATATATCGATCAATATGTTTTCACTTCCTTCATATTAGGGTACTACCAGAAATATAAGTAATAAATTTAATAGTCCGGTGATCAATAAACTTGAAAGCCTATAATTAAAATAGTTATTTAGAGTTCTGTGTTCCAGAGTTTTTTTTTTACGAAGCCACAAACTTGCAAATGTGCGATGTTTATTTGGGTAATGAGACTTTAATACATCATAACCACGACAATTTTTGAATCAAACTCACACCAGGGTTTAACCTGTGATACGAATATACGGATGGTTTAGAGTATGAGGATATGGAAGGATTACTCCCGAAAGGTTTGAGATATTTGAATTTGGTTAAGTCGTACAAACAAATTTCCATAAGCCGTGTTTCGGTATTCGGTCAGTTCAATTGCGTAGGAATAAACATCTGTTCCCTGTTGTTTTGTACTTATTCCTATAAGTTGTTTTGATATCAGAACTTCCCTACTCTATACACGATATATAACGAAGCGCTGAAATTTATCTGTAAAAAGAATTAAATAAAGTTTTAAGCAAAGCATTTGTGAACTGTGGCGCCGTTGGAATCATTTTACTATTTTTAAAAGAAACATGCATTATAATTTTTAATTTACATCATAATGAGATAAATAAAATTAAAATTTTTAAATTTTTATCCTCAAATATTAGTCCTATAAAAATAAAAATTAGTGTATTGTCTGGAGCCACAATTTTCAATTAATTTCACTTTGATATAACAATTCCAATAAATTTGGAAAACTTTTAAATTTACCTATGAATTAACATAAAAAACAACTTTGTAGGAAATACAATCACTTTTTTTGTTTAAGTTCTACTGAACTTTGTATTTGTTTTATTTTTAATTTATGTCGATTAAATTTAAAACGAATCACAAAACTATAGTGGACAATTGCAAGAATTCAATTATAAAGTTTTTGATCATTTACATTTTATAAAAACAAACTTTTTTGTTTTTCAGATGTTTTACTACTGTGTAGTTTTTAAAAAATAAAGTTTTTGAAACTTTCTTTTTGATTGAATTTGTTTTATAGCTTTTTTGTTTAGGTAACTTTTAAATAAACTCAGACCATATCGTAGGCGGAGTTGTAGTTTTGTTTATTTCGAAGTTTTAATGTATGGTTTATTACCGTAGGAAGCACATCTTTAAATCTGCTCGTGTATAATGAATATATCTGTTAAGAAACTGAATTTAAAAAACTTTTAAAGCTTCATTTAAAGCCTCTGATGTTAGAGACTAGTTAGGCAGCATTCAACTAATTTTAGTATTATGGAGCGTCAGGTTAAACCGAAAATTTGAGCTGGTCAATCAGCTAATGTAGATAAAGATGTAGCTGAATGTTTCGATTATTTGTATTGCTGTAATCCTTCGTTCACATATTCGACCTAGAATCTCCCAAATCAACTGGGACATTTGACAAGCTGCAAAACAATGTTATTCTTTTTATAAACGCCTGGTTTTAACGCACGCTTTACTTGGTTATCGCCCCACAACTTAATCGCTTACCGGTCGGGACAAACACCAAGTCTAAAGAAATAAAAGTATTAAGTCCTTCACTAAAACTTATCCAACGTGGAACAAGTTAGGCGGCAGCTGCTAATCGTCGCTCATCTTTTTAGATCTTGGTCTCCTAAAAGAAAATAAAGCTTATTCACACTCGCTTGTACATGTTACAATCATCCTACCCTGAAGCCATTAATAATATGTGTATGACTTTATAAAATTTAAAAAGAACATTCTGATTTTTTTTGTTAAAATACCAATTACATTTTCCCCTTTATCAAATATAGTCCTGGATTCCCGTAATCATTTCCTGAGTTTCCTTTTCTTATCCCTATTTCTATAATGGAAAGAACTAATCTTAAATTTTGGGCTTAAAAGAGCGGTGGTCTGGTTGGTTGAAGCCCAACACTTGTGCTTCGTAAACTTACGAAGTAGCTTAGGAAGTTATCCACATATTTCCTAACAATTCATTATTTTATTTAAATAATTTTCTTTGAATTTTGTGTTTTCTGATTCTGCAGAAAAAATTCTATAACTTTCGTGAGATTTTTCAATCTTTTCGAGATACAAAGAAAATTAATTCAATTTTCTAGTATCTTTCAAAACCAAAATGTCATTACTCTTCCCAAAAAAAAAAAATACTAATAGAATCTGATTTAGAGAACTAATTTTGTACTTTTTATGGTTTGTCTGGTTTTTCTAAAAAATCTTTTTTATCGTTTTGTTTCTTGTTGTGTCGTCCATCTAAAAAACATCATCGTAATATCACTAAAATAAAATAAAATCAAAATATGGACAGAGGGATGAAAGTCAAAAGAACGTGGACCCATATATTTTACTTTGCCTTCATTTAAAAGAAACACAGCCTTTTTGATGACAAAGAAAAGGAATATTCAAACTAAAGGTTCCATAAAATTAAAAATTAAACTCAGCATCACATACATCCAACAAGATGTATTCTATGATTTCATAAGACATACACATGAAACCCTTTGTTCATATAATGCATGTGTTTTCTAGAAAAACTTAAGTGATTTTCATAAAATAAAATCTGTTGGGAAATAAAATTGAAAATTATATATTCGGGCAAAATAGAAATAAGCTAAAAATAAAAATAAATCAAAAACTTTAATATATAAAAAGAAAGAACTCTCCGTCTTCTCGTCTCCCCCACCTAAAAAAAAAATAAAACAAGATTCGAACCATAGTTTAAAATAGAACACAAGTAAATACTTTTTATATAAGAAATAGACTTGGTCCACCTAATAATAAGATATATAATTTACCTAGGAGACTGAGTCTTTCTTTAATGTTAATATGTTAAAAACCCTTAAAAAAAAGGTTTTAACAGGATACTTAAAAGAACCAATAAGCTTATTTAACCGCGGATTTCTTTTGTTAAAAGACACACATTTAAAAACAATTGAAGTTAAAAGCTCGAAAAATTAAATTCGAAAAATTTTAAGTTAGCTTTGAATACGAACAGTTGTTGTGCCCAAACAGTTTAAGGACAAGGGTTAAACGGGTACAAATCTAAGTTATGGCAACTCTTTACAAAGCTTCTTACATATTGCATTCCTTTATTTTTCTAAATTAATTTAAACTCCTATTAAAAGAACTGATGATATGTTTCCATGAAGATATCGTGTCTTGCTTGGATATTCCTTTCTATTTAAGCATTCGTTTTCTAGAAGGCTAAGGTCCTCTATTGATGTCGTAATGAAGTGTTGCTAAAGTTTCTGTAACCAAACCTCTTTTAACTTATCATTTCAAATGTATCAGGAAGCATTTAATAGATGTCTTCTGAAATTATTGAAATATGTATACGGTTATTACTTTAACTGGCGCAAAACACTTGTTCTTGTAATTTCTATGCTTTACATTAATCCTCCTTTTTTCCTTCACATGAGTTTCCAAATAAGTTTTAAATCTATATTTATATATCTAACAACTTTTTCTGCGATGCACAGCAGTTGGAAAGTGGTATTCCTTTGGTTTGTTATTGAAATCTAAGATTGCACAGGTTTAGTTTCATTTAATTAAAATCACTGCTTCAAAAACAAAGCTGTTCTGTTGGCAAAAGCTGTTCAAATATTGCTGTTAATTTAGTGATAAAATGATTTATTCCACATGAGTCGCTCCGAACCAAACTGGCCTAATCCATAAAAAAATTCAAAAAGGGACAGAACATTACACTAAACTATAAAAAATTGTTTTCTTAGGCCAAAAAATACCATAAATGCAACCGGAAATTGACTTTTAATTCTATTAGGAGTTCTATTATTAGAAGTCAAAATAATATAAAATATTATTCGGAGTCCTATTTGATTTCTAATTCTTATTCTCTGAAAAAGTTTTTTTTAGAGCTCTAAAGAAGTTAGAGAAGCTCTAAAAATTTTAATTCTCCTAATAAACGCTAGAACATATAAAACGAATCAGAAATACATAATGGTATTTTTAATATTGTAAATTTATTCGTTCCATAAAAATGAAATAAAAAGGGGTTCTCTCCAATGCGGTTGTAAAACAAGAAATTTCAAAGAAGCTTAAGAATGAAAGAAATCAGTGAAATAACATTTTGTAAAAAAAATAGAAATTATTATTCTTTAGAAAAACCAAAGGAATAAAAGAAAATTATAGCCAAACAAAATTGTTTGATTGTTAAAGTCGATAATGTCAAACGCATTATAATAAAAAAAACTGAAATAAATCTCAGACATACGTATAGGTATTAAGAAATGGGGACCTTAAGGAAAGTATTATATGTAGGAGTTTTTTGTATAAATTTTTAATAGGAACACTTAATTTTATTTCATTCAACTTGTAGAGATTTTTTTTCTATTCAAAGAATATAAAAAAAACCCCTTCTTTCAAACAGAGAACACTTTTGTTTTAATATGGCTCGAGTATTTATTGTATATAATGAAAAATGTCATAAAATTAATTCAAGTTTATTATATACTCATATGATTTAAAATTTAGCACATAAATGCTGACGTGCTTTTCTATACATATTTTGCATTATATTATAATATAAAAATAATACTATTATTAAAATAAGTTTAAAACAATTGTTATAAATATATTGCAGACGATTTTAGGTTAAGTGGCTTTTAATTTGGAGTTATTAGAAAAACTTTGGATTCATTCTAAAGAAAATTTTATTCATTATATTATTATTATTAATTAATCAATAGAAAAACTTATTGTCAGTCCTAAAGAGCATCATACCAATTTGATTTTTTAATATCACGATATAAGACAAATTCTAATTCCTACTAAACTACTTAATAAAGCATACAAGGTGTTTCGTCAGTTATCTGCCATTTAACTGGGTATTATTTTGGGATTGAAAACTTGAAAAGCTTCGCATATTTTATTTATAAAATTCTGTCCACCAGCTTTCTAGGTCGCTTAGAACGAAGTTTATTGGAGTTTAAAACTGAAGCAAAATATCATTTAAAGCTATTTTATTAAAAAACGAGGAGAGGGGGTAGAGGAAGTGAAGGAGTTGTATGGCAGGTACTCGAACCCTCTGCAGTAGACTAACCAAATTTTGCAGTAACTTTGGCCATTACACTAAAATATTTTTGGAAAAATTTTAAACATCCAGCTTCATTAAGGGTAGAGTAATGTTCATTTTTAAAAAGAGTTGTATGGCAGCTACTCGAACCCTCTGCAGTAGACCAACCAAATTTTGCGGTAACTTTGGCCATTACACTAAACTATTTTTGCCAAAATTTTAGACACTCAGTTTCATTTACTCATATAAAAGAAAAAGTTGTCCTTTATTTTTTGAGTTATTGTGCGGACGGACGGACGGACATACATAGAACCTATATATACCCGCTAAATATTTTCTAATTTGCGCAATTATTTTCATTTCCGATCATAATTTTCCAGACAGTCACATTATCTTTGCACTATTCTCCTCCAGGTAACTTTTAGTCAGCCCACATTTCTTCTTCTTGGAAGTTCCATTCTAGAGCTACTGATGCTATTAAGCGGCCTAGAATGTTACCAATCCATTTCTTTTTTCCAATTTGGACCCATATTACGTCATGCCTCATCATTATGCCCAACACCCTTCGTTCATAATTCGAATTATATTAGTGAAAATAAATTTTTAAACAATTTCAAATAGTCATATTGAAATTCATTAATCTAAATAAAATTTTAAATTAAAATATTTTGTGTCTCAATTTCATAAACAGAGAGAAATTGATAGACACATGTGTTGCACAAGACACTTCTTGGCAGTTCTAAAGTAATTGATTATTATTTAAAATTTATTAACTTTAAAATTAACAAAATATTTCGATACCATCTGCCTCTAATAACACAGAAAACTTTAAATTATTGAAATTTTTAATTAAATTCCATACTCTAAAAGTTTTTAAAAATATTTATATTTTAGAACTACAAATAATAATGTCTGTTAATATTTAATTAAAATATTTCTATCTATTTATAAATTTCCTGTCCAACACATTTCCCCGACTGAAACCTTATCCGATTTGATACCGCCACCTTATTCGACTCAATACAATTGAATGTAATTAAATTTCTATTATTAGTCCTGTATTCAATTAATGAATACTCATATTAAAACTAGGCTACCAATGTTATATTTCTGTTCTACTTGCTTTAACATACTGGTGCCTTAAAAATTGGAACATTTTTATATAATAAAATTTTATAATACATAATAATTTTATTTAATTACATTAATATGATTATATAATAATATTATTATGTATATAATTACACAAAAATTAAATACATCAGAATCACATATTATAGAGCTTATTATACTTATACTAGGTTATTTTTAAGTAAATTTTCTAAAAATAAATATAATAATAATTATTATTAGCATGTGTGTCCTTTTTAATATTTTCTTTTTTGTTTTTGTTATTTTTTTTTTTTCTTAGAAAACTTAAAGATACTTTACTTCATAGTTTAAAAATCCTTTCAATAAAAGCAATTTTCTTCTCATATGTTCAACTCATTTTGATTTTACTTTATTCAAAAACCTAGAAAATTATGGAACAGGATCTTTTATATTACTCTTTATTAATTATATATTTACATATATATATTTTAAGATATAATTATAGAAGATATAAATAGATAGGAGATATATGTGTGTAGGATGACTCTCTTCAAAAATATTTAAATTAGTTCTTTTCAAAAATATTAAGAACAAGTTATCGTATACTTTTGTATAAAGGGGCGGCTTTGTTATTTTCGACATTATAGTGTTTACCTTATTATTTATATATCATATTAATAATCTCATAGCAGCCCTATAAGCAGCTACCAAGACCGTTATAGGTTCGATACTATTATTAAGCTGTAAGTTATAGATATTTTATGCATCATGGAAAGGTTTTTTCAAAACATTACATTTCATCATTAATTTTATCAAATAATAAGTTGTGACACTTGTGAGCTTTAAGCTGTGGTCGTGTGAACATCTTTCGATTAATAAACTGTTTTTTTTTAAAACTCCACCGCTGAGGCCCGTTATCTAGCAAATTATTCTATCGAAATTTGATAGTTATCTAAAATATCCTTTGAATTGAATTTTTTTATTAACCCGGCCCTGAAAGATCTTTTTCTTATCTTTTGAAAATGTTGTGATGAATTTAATTTTTTGCATACTTTTAGGATGAAAATTTCTCCTATAAGTGATATTATAAATTTTTTGTTTTTTGCAAAATTTCTAGATTCCGTACATTCATCAATTTAACAAGCATTTCTAAAACTTAAAAGATTAAAATAATTACTTAAAAACACAAATATTCATTATGATTTTATAATTTTGCATAATTTTAGGATGAAGAAAAACAATTGAAAACTGAAAAAGATAATCGTTTTAAAAATACATCAACTAATTCATTAATAAATTTTATTTCATTTTGTAAGTTTGTCAATGAGAGATACTGCTTACCCTAAATTTTATTTTGGCGATGTTCTTGACATTGGGTATATCTGGTCTAATCAAAACTATAGAGTGAGGCTATTTTAACAAATTAAGTTCTAAATTTTACATATAGGATTGGTAAACTCTTGCACTTAATCAGATTTTCCTTTTGCGTAACATAATATTTTAACTATTATCCTTATTATAATGTGATTTGTCTCATGATTGTATTTCAATGCCGATAAGTATATTAAGAGGAATACCTCAGAGAATCTGTTATGTACTTATTACTTGTTATGTACTATTATGTGAAGACGACCCTGTAATGTACTTTTTAATTTAAACTAAAAAAATTGATACAAAAAAAAATAAAAAAATAAAAGAAATGTCGGCTCATTATCTAATTTTTTATTTTATTTGTGTGTGTCTGTTTGTGTTACAATTTATACATGTAATAAATATAAAATCTTTATATTAAATGAGTATAATTTAAAACCAATTGAGGTTAGTATTTTTTAATGTATTTATTTTAATATTATTTTTTAAACTTGATTAATTATGACTTCCCCCTTAAACTGGAAGCGATTGGAAGCTGTTAATTATAGTTTTTTGTATTAATATTATTGATAGAAAGTGTTGGGGAGTTGCATTAAAAACATTTTAGACTTAAATTGTAGTCATGAATAACGTTTCAACAAAAACTCAGTTAAAAAAAACGCGTTTGCAGCTCTAATTTCATTGACTTTATAATTTCTTGTTGTCCCCAACTCTAAAAAAGGTTCGATCTGTGTTGTTTGAGTAATTAGGAAGGGATTGTTGGAGTAAAAATATGGTAACAGTTAGAAATAGGACATTGAATTGGAATATAAATAAAAATTAAGAAGATTATTTGAAAATGATTTCAAATGTAAAATGGAGTACTGATTAGGAAAGCGTTGATATTAGATGGAAACCTATTTCACATTTCACTAGTTCACACATTAAAAAAGGTTTCCATAGTCGGTTTGTAACTCTGTGGTATGGAAATAATCGCTTTTAGTATCGTTTGGGTTAAAAGTGTCTTGGAGATATGTTTAGTTACCTTCTACTAAGGACCAGGCGGTTGCGGATTGCGTTGAGTGCAACTGAAGAAATAGACGTCTTTTACAAAGATAATTAAATTATAAAAGAAAAGTTAGCTGACAAAGTGAAACTTGTGATTAATAATATTGTCAAATTTTAAAAATATATTAAATGGTATCCTAGAATAAAATAAATGCTCCATAAAAAAAAATCTGTATATAAATTAAACACTTGTTTTTTAACATTTTGTGGCTCTCAAATAATTTTTAATTTACAAATTGAAGTTATATTTATCATCCACACGTATTGTAATCGTTGCCAAGTATCGAAACTTTATTGAATTATAATTATAAGCTATTGAAATTTATATTTATTATTACAATTTACCAATATTTTTAAAAATTAATTAATTTGAAAAAAGAATCTTTTATACGAAATACGAAACAAAATTCTTAAATAATGTTTTAAATACGTGCTCAGAAAAATTATTTGTATAGAATATAAAGTTTTGACAACCAACGTATTTAAACCATATTTAAAAGAAAGTTTTTACTTTAAAAAACAGAATAATATAATTCAGTATGTGTTGATCCAAATATTTCACAGGGTTTGAGGTTTAAATATTGTAATTGCCAAAGTTTTATACTGTCAAATTTGGGGAATTTATCTAACAAAGCTGCCAAATTAATATGAGAAAGCGATTTTGGAAACGACATAAATTATAAGTTGGCTCAGATTAAAAATATCGTTCCGGAGCTTTATTAAAATACAATTTGTATAACGTGTTTCTTGGAAACTGATTCACAAAAAGTAAAAATTAAAGTTCTAGTGCATGTTGTACACTTTCAGTACACTTTATGATTTTTTGAAAAACTAAAAATTAAAAACTTTCCATTTCATAACACCCAATGTCCGTACCAAAATAATTCAAATAAGGTAATCTACTACTTTTTTAGTAGAACCTAAATGCAGCAAAAAAAAACTGTGCCAATTATAGCACATATAAATTTGATTTTTGGCGACTTAAAATTTATATCTTTATTTTACAGCCGTCTTCTATATGGTATACAAAGTCATAAGTGATTTTATTTTTCTTTTCTACTCCTTTAAGGAGTATAGGGCATTCACCAAGCTTATACATACAAGGCTTCAGTATCTTTAATAGTTATATTCACTAAGCGGTAAGCGCCAAAAGCGAATTTTCGGGATAATGGAATATTTGACATCAGATAAATGTCTCACAACTTTGTACTAAGCTAAAATGTCACATATCTCGTCGCAAATTTAAAACTAATAACTAATATATTGCAGCTATGTCTTAGCTTTAATAAATCTAGTATTGCTTAGCAAAAAAGTCGTACGTCCAAATTAACTATGAACACCTAATACTACCTTATCTCTAGTAAGTTCAAAAAAACTGTTTATCTTTATTTAACATATTTGTTTTTCAAAAATTCAAAAATAATTCAACATACGCGAATATAAAACACTAGAAGTTAAATTACCTAAAACCAAGAAAATTTAGAAACTACTTTCTTTCTTAGGACGGCAGTATTATTCCACACAAGAGCAATTTATATATTTATGTTAAATCTTATCTTATATTACGATATTATTATACAATTTTACGATTTTAGGGTTAGCAGATTTTACGATATTTTTTTTTATTAGATATGATCTAACCAGGGTTTGAACCCCAGACTTACCACTTGATAGGCGGTGTCTTTACCATTACGCCATTGGTTCTTAATGAGTAAAGTATCTATTTTCTTTTATAGTATAGCAAATAAGGGTTGGGTACGGTTCACCGCCTCATAGTTTACCGCCCATGGTTCGCTGCTTAACAGTTCACCGCGCACGGTTTACCGCCGGCACAGTTCACCGCGCACGGCTTACCGCCAGCACATTTCGCCGCCAACATTTACATTAATTTCATCTCATTCACCGCGGCGGTGAATGGGATGAAATTAATGTAAATGTTGGCGGTGAAATGTGCTAAATAAATGTCTATTGATATTTTTAGTATTTTTAATAAAACTGTCAATTTAGTTGACAGTCGTCCTTTGCATAACAACATACTCTTTTTATCACAAATCCAGCGAAAGCAATTTGGCTCCAATTTTTTTCCAAGTTATACACATAACCATCGACCACAAGTTTATCTTTACCGCGTTTTGATTTTACAACTGTTATTACTTCCATTTATTGGGCACTTTTTATAAATTATTTTTATGCTGTCAAATTATATTATATTAATATATTTATATTTCCGATGACTAAGATAAAAAAATATAAGCAAAGCATTTTGTTTCATTAAATATATTGATAGTTTATCTAAAAAAAAAAACGGGAAATCGTAAGCGGTGAACTGTTGTGACGGTGAATCGTAAGCGGTGAATTGTTGTGACGGTTAATCGTAAAAACGGTGAATTGTACATGCGGTAAAACGTAAGGCGGTGAGTTTATTTTCACGGTGAACCGAGTATATCCCAGCAAATAAACTATTTAATAATTCTGTAAATAATATTATTTACATTGTTTATACCATATATTTTGTATTTTACACACGAAGTGGATTTTATAAAGAAAAATTATTACTGCTACACTATTGACGCCCCCTTCTTAAAATGTTTTAAAAGAAAAACCTTTTGAAATAATTTTAAAAGTAAATGAAGTTAAATTTTTTTAAAAATTCCAAATTAAAGTTAACTGAAAATTTAAACTTTAGGTAATTTTTCCGGCCAGTACAAATTCTGATTCTCTTTTTCACATTCTTTTATTAAATAATGATTGGTCCATACATAATAAATTGACTTTTGTGCATATACATATTTAAAATTACATATTTAAAAATACTTATTTTTAATTAAATTATTTCAATCTGAGGAAATATGGATCAGTAAATTCATTACATATATATATTTTTTTTGTCATCCTCTTATAGCACTAACAATTTAAAAAAATTGAAATGACCATTCTAGTAAAAATATTACATCCGTTCCATAAACAATTTTTCCAATATATTTTTTCGTATTCTTATATTTTTAATTTCCTTGAACACGTGTAGTATGAAAAGTATTGTAATCGGAAAAAAGAAATTGGATCTTGACATTTTTATAAATTTTGAGCTGAAGGCGTAATCAACTTAACTTAAAAAAAAAAAAAACTTATGTTCAGTTGAGTGAATTTTAGTATATTGATAGTATGCATTCAGAAATTAAATGTCAGAAAAATTTGACAGAAAATCAATGTCAGAAATATTTAGTGAAAACCAAAAAATTTTCACTTTGAACGCAAGAAATTATAGATTCCTTGTCTATACTTAATTAGTATAGATACCTTACTATGTTTGGATTGGGTGTCCGGTAATTAACTGCCTTAGGGTCATATGACTTCTGTCTTAGAGAGCTGTAGTTAACTGCCTAATAAGAATCTAATGAGTTGATCATGTTTTTGTATTGGGTCTATGCTGAGGCTTATTTGGTTTAAAAGTTTTAGAGACACCCGTTCATACCTAGTGTTTAAGTTATATTTTCATATTTTAGCTTTAGTTTTAATAAATTGGCACTCACTTCATTTCTAGATCTTGGAATACATTATACAGAATCATCTTATGAGGATTAAAAGAAGAGTTAGATGCAAATTTTCTAAAACTATAAAAAAATCGAGGAAGAGTGTGGTAGAATAGACTGTGTCAACTCTGGGATACCCGTATGACCGTTATATAAACATTATATAATTATTATTATAAACATTAATTACTTTTGGCAAAATTCCAAACATACCAGCTTTATTAAGTGTAGTGCAATGCTCATATAAAAAAAGAAGTTGTATGGCAGCTACCCGAACCCATGGACCAAAATGGCTAGATTTAAATAGCGATGACGGCTATCGCAAAACAGTCTATATATACCCCCCTATTTTTCTGCGTCACAAACGTAATGGCAAATTTATTATACCCTTTAACCTAATAGTCATACGGGTATAATGAAAATGTAAGTCCCTGTTTTTTTCAAAATATATACACCACGGCTTAGTTCTTATACAAATACGGTTCTATACAGTGGGCATAGAGTGCGATAATTAATTATGAAACACTCTGTATACAAAATTTCTATTTATATATAGATATTAACCTATAACAATATTATTCTATATAAAATTCACTTGTCTACAAAATATAAATAAGGCACGGAAATATGAAGAACTGTTTTCAAAAAATATTTTATATATTATATTACATATTGTATGATTTATGATGCATTTTAATTATTAATACCGGAATATGAAAATTAATTGGAAATTATTTCATGTGTAAAAATATTAATAAATGTCGACAGTATAATTGGCAAGGATTTAAGTATAAGTGAAATAAACAAAAGGAAATTGTAATAAAAAAAGACTATAATATACAAAATGTATTATTTTTCTTTATTAATTATTGCACGCCTACAGAAATTTTCACTTAAATTGTATATACAAGTGTACACATATAAATAACTTTATTCTATATATACATAAGTCTATAATTAAAGCATTCTTACATATATATTAGAGTAAACCATTTACATAAATATTACAATTTTTTCATTATCTTTTGTCATGATTTAAGAAGTGGGCATCTTTCTCACTTGTTATTTCCTCTTCATGTTAACCAAAACGGACGTCTGCAATAATGATGGTATGGATTATTTGATATTATAATATCAATGAAAGTATACAATTTTCATGGTTGGGAAAATAGATGAACAGGATTTTGTGAATGAAAATGTGTATTTCGTTTTTAAATATTCTATAGATTTCTTTCATAACCCTTCATGTATATTGAAGTGCATGTAGTGCATATATTTTTGAGAAAAAGTCTTTATTCACTGACTGGATGACATCGTTATTGAGAATGCTAAACCTAATCGGAGTTGTTCTGATCTAAGTCCACGTGAATATTAAAACTCTTATATGTTTTCAGATCTTATACAGGTTTTCTTTGTCACCGGCTTGAAAGCCCTCTTCATATCTCGAATGGAAGACTGGAGACGTCAATATAAAAAAATACAAAACTTAAACCCATTGAATAAGAGATGAAAAGAAAAAAGTGGAGTTAGATAAGGCACGAACTGAAAATTGTAGAATTCTGAGAAATAAGAGACATTCCTCTTTCTAATCGTTAACCTTAATCCAGCAATTTATTTTTATATTAAAACACTTTTAAATGTAAAAGATATACTTTAAATTTTTGGTTATTGCAAATTTTCAAAATTTTAAGCTTAAAAGTTTTCAAAAATTAAAATAACTGTTTCTTATTAATCTTAGCAATTTAATTTTGTATTAAAACAGTAACAAATCCCAAATTCTGATATCAATTTTTTATTTCTATATTTTAGGGTGCTAGTTTTACTTTAATAAAAGTATATATTGAAAAAATATTTTTTTTATTTTATTTTATTTATAAATCAGTAATTTATTTATCAGTGTCTATATTTCCAAAATTAGATGTTAACATTAAAGCTCCAACATTATGTTCCGATACTCGTTAACAGATTCCTTGACTGCATTGGTGTTTTATTCTATGAATGGATTTCGTTATTTTTCAAAATTAAAAATAAATTGATGTCATAACTAAATTACAATTTTATTCATTTATTTTTATATATATTGCTTACTCTAATTCAGTATGAAACACTATATAATTTTGAAAATGTCCTTTTTTTGCATCTAACTCCTACCAAGAGTTTTTTGATTTTTTTAACACTTGTTACTTCTATCATTTGCACTAAGTTAAAAGTTCCTCTTATTTAAAAGTTTCGTGAAGTTCTCTCATTTAGAAATTCTTAGCATAGGTGAAATCATATGTTTCTTAAAGTAGTTCCTTGTATATACACAATAACTTTATGTACCTATTAAAAAAAACTGCCGTTAAATTTTAGTGAAATACTGTAAATTTTTAACAAATGAAATGTAGCCATGTATTTAAATGATAAAAGAAAAAGACTGATCAAAACAAAGTTGAATTGATATTTTACTTATATTCGATTTTATTTTAAGGAAATTATCGATTAATGATTATTTTAAAGTTTTAGTTATACGTCAATTACATGTTAGACTTTAACAGATAAATCATTTAATTAATTGATTTGCCGACTACAGTCATATGCAAGTACTGAAAATTTTCTCAATATTATGCAGACATCAATTGAATAACTGTAGAGAAACTGTATAATTTGATACGTCATCGAATGATATTTTGATTACTTTGGAAATTAAAATTAAATTTAATTTTGTCTGCCTATTATTGATTTATTCATTTATTCAAAAATAGTTTTGTATTTACAGTTGTGTTGTACCAAATAAAAGTTATTGATGTAACGTCTATTAATCATCGAACAGTAATGGATATTAAATATAACTAGAAGCACAGTGGGACCAAAGCCACAAGATGTCACTAAAGTATTAAAGTGATAAGATGTTAAGTCACTAATTTCGAGGGGATGGGATTAGAATCGAAGAAATAGTCGAGTTAGCTATGTAAGCCCGTCCGTCCTAACATTACGTCAAAAACTAATGTAGGTGTAGGATTCTTAAAATTTTTACAAATTTCAACTTTGCAATTGAAATTGAACAAGTTTGTTCAGCAAATTCGAGAAAAACATTTTCTCTGGACCATAACTCTATATTTATAACAAACTTTGAAATTGAAACTTTTTCGAAGACTGTTAAATATTATCTGTCTCGGTGAATTTGGTTGGTCGAAAGTGATAGGTTCAGACATTTTTTATTAATCTGTTACTAAAAATTTCTTTAAAAAAATCAAACCGGATGATATTGTGTTAAAACGGTCTTCTCTAAAATCTTCTTGTTTTATATTTCAACCTGAAGCTTGGCGAGTTCACATAATCCCCCTCGCGGTTGTTAATCACTAATTGTGCATCATAATCTCTTAGACCTATGCTTATGGTAATCTTATTCTCTTAGTAGGCCCTAATCACCAAATATAGTTTCTTTCACTTTCTGACCCACTAAAATAGGACAAAGCACCCAAATTTATAGCTTTTATAATATGCAGTAGCATTGTAGGTGTGCATAAAGCATTTTCCATTCCTTTTAATAAAAATAGTCTTGAATTTATTTCTTACAGTTCCTTATCATTAATTTAATATTATGATTTTATTGCTTTACTATTTCTTTTTTATTTTGGAAAGAGCAAGACAAATAAAAATTAATATTTTCCGCACGTTTACTTTTAAGTTAGAAAAACTCAATACACATGATAACATAGCCTTAAGATAGATTGATAGCCACGAACTTGAATAATAATGTGTTGAAATATTGAAAACAACATCTTATATATGAGAAGAAAATTATTATTGACTTTGTCAAGATTAATATTACGATTATTATAATATTTGTTAAGATTTCCTTCCATATACTCACATACATATATAATATCAACAAACATTTTTTATACAAGTTTTGTGTAAATACAAACACATACACCACATTTATATTATTTTATTTATGATGCCTGTAAAAAAAAATAATTCAATACATGCATTGCTATGTTTGTGATTTTTATTGAAAATAAAGAAAATTCAATTTGATTTTCAAAATCGAAGTCTATTTATAATAATGAAAGAAAATGTTATGACATTTTGAAAGTTTTTTCTTTGATTTGAAAGCCTTCAGAATGTGAAAATAAGGTAGTAAAATATTGGTGCAGGTTAATAACTCACAGGGTCATAAGTCCTTTAGGGACGTATGACTTATTTAGTAAAAGTCCCTAAGGGACTTATGTCCCTGGGAGTTATGCAATTACACTTGTTATAACTAAAAAATTAGTAGTCCCTATGGAACTTATGACTTACTTTAAAATTTTTACGTTGGATATAACTCCCTTGAGAAGTGTGTCATAAGATCCTTTTGGAAATTATGACTCATTAAGTCAAACTCCCTTTACTAATTTTTGAGGTATAACATCATATAACATTTGCATATGCGAAATTCTATATTTTTTTTTAGAATTCATGCATGCGAGACTTTGGTTATAAAATTAGAATTGCCCTTTTTAGTACATTTTCAAAAAATTTTGTAAAAATGTACCTATATAGTTTCACTCTGTCCGTCCGTCCGTCTGTCCGTCTGTCCGTCTGTCCGTCTGTCCCTTTTTACGTACGATTGACAAAAAAATATCAGAAATGGGTAGGTATTGCAATAAAAATAATTTAATGTTAAAACTTTTTTCTATTACCCCTCCCGTTACGGAGCTACAGCCCCTCAAAGTCGGAAAAAGCCCTATATTTAAATAGTTATAACAAGAATTCTATAAGGTATATTTTCAACCTGAAAACGGTAAAAGACAGCTGCTTTTATAAGCTTTACGAACTTTTAAAAGCCAAATGTATAGGGTTATATCTAATACTAAGTTTTGCAAAATTTTTGGCTCTTCATAACTTCTGAACGGTACAATCTAGAAACTTGAAATTTTAGGAGAAGCTAGATCCTTAGAAATAAGTAGGAGTCAGTTAAAATTTTTTTTTTGTTACGCCCCCTGTTTAGGAGCTGTAAGGGGTTCAAAACCTTAAATTTTGCTATAAATTTAGCTTTTAAACACTTATAGCTTGAACACCAGTCAATATTTTTTTTATTTATATACAAAATTGAAAGCTCCAAAACGAAAGTTTCAACCAGTGTCAAAGGTTTTTCTTAATTTTAACTTTGTCCGTCTGTCCGTCTGTCCGTATGTTTACACAAAGTTTTACACCGTTTGAAATAGAGAGAAGAAATTTTAACTACGGGTAGGTATTGCAAAAACAATAATTTCATAGAAGAACTTTTTTCTTTAGCCCCACCTGTTACGAAGCTACAGCCCCTCAAATTTGGAAGAAACCCTTTATTTAAAACGTTATAACAAAAGTTCTATGAGGTATTTTTTCAATCTGAAAACGTCGAAAGATAGCTGCTTTTATAAGCTTTACAAACTGTTAAAAAGCTTATTCATTGGGTTGCCATCGGTACTAAAATTTACCGTTATCCAAAACTCAATTTTTGCAAAATTCCCCACATAATTTCTGAACGGCTCAAGCTAGAAACTTGAAATGGGAGATGGTAGATCCTCAGAAATTAGTAGGAGTCGGTTAAGAAAATTTTTTTGTTGCGCCCCCCTTTAAGAGCTGTAAGGGGTCCAAAATTGAAATTTGGCTTTTTTTAAGCACCTGTAACTTGAATACCTGTCCAAATTTTTTTCTATTAATATATAAAATTTAAAGGTCCAACATTATATTTTAACATATGTTAAGTGTTTTTCTTAAATTCAAAAGCGGTTCTTTAAATTGAAGAAAGTGTCTCTCAGTTTTATCCATTTATGCTTAGATAGTAAAATTCTAAGTAAAATTCCAAATTTTGGTTTAATTCCTAGAACCTAAAAAAATGGAGGGAGGAGGGGGTGGTGAGTGAGATTAGATTCTTGAGAAATTTTGTAACCTTCCCCATTGAAGAGCTATTAGGACTTAAAAATTAAAAATTTATTATTTTTACAAGTAAGCAGTGACTTATTCCCCCCTAGTATATATTTCGAAAATTAAACTGAGTTTTTAACACAATATAATTTTGAAAATGTGCTTTTTTAAAAACCCTTGGTTTTTTTCATCACTTGTTTTAAAATAGCCTTTCAAAGTTCAGTTTATATGTAAAATTTTAGCTATTTTCTTAATTTTGGAAAAGGGAATACCCTGATTTCGTATTCTACTCCAAAATGTGTGCTAATTATTTCTGATATTATAATTCAAGAAAGACTGTATATATTCGTATACCCGTCACTGACGTTATATAATTAAAATTAGAATTTGTTTTAATATTACTAATTACCTTTTAGCTGAGAACTGTATAAGGGAGTTATGTCGAACCCCTATGAGTCATAACTCTCGCAGTCATAAGTCCCCTAGGCAGTTATTGCATTACCATTAATCTTAAACCCCTAAGGGACTTATGTCCCACTAAATGAGTTATAAGTCCCTAAGGGGATATAAGTCATATGTACCACTAAATTAGTCATAACTCCCTATGGGAATTAAGATCGTGGGAGTTATGACCCTGCACTAAAATATTTTAACGTATACAAAATTTTTTTTCTCATGCCCAGACAAGATTAAATTATATTATCGTAAAAATAAATTTTTTAACATCGTGTGAAAATAAAACAATTTTGGCATTAAACTTTGAATTAGAAGTAAGACCGGGATTTTATTTTGGAGTAATGCCAGTTCACGAAAGTACTGGTATGCTGACGCAAAATTGATTTATAAATACGCTGTAAAAATATCTTTTTAATTTAAAAATAAAATGTTTGGCATATTATGTACAACAAAAGTTCAATAACAGTTTAAGAAGAGAATACGATATTCATTTAAAGCATGCACTTAATGGCTACTTATAACAGAAGAAACAAGAAAACATTCAACACTAAATAGTAACATTCCTTTACTATTAAAGCTGACAATTTATGGATATACATCATTGGCTCCTAAATGAAACTTGACATTGTAAAATCAAATCGGATTCAACCCTTGATGTCCATTATGCATAACATCTTTACCTTTCAGCAATTATACTACACAAGCAATATAACAGTGCTTAACCTATTATTTTGGGTCTTGGAAGAGTTTTTTATGTAAGTAAATATCTCTTGAAAAAACTTAATTGGTTTTGAGTGTTTGACTGAAATGTTTTTGTACAGAATGAAAAAACGAGTGAAGGAGTACAATTACTAACGAAGTCTCCAAGCCGTAAACGAAATACGTATTTGTATTAAAAATAAAATTTAACTATTCATTTTTCCATTTAATTTTGAGAATCTAAATCTACAACGGGGTTAAGCAATCCAGTTATCTTTTGAAAGTTTTATCCTCCCTTAGAAAAAATAAACAAATCCACGCAGGGAAGTGGCTAAATATGTGGGGTCTATTGCACCAACCCCATGTTACCTCTTAAATCACCTCTTAAGCGACACTAACTGAGTAAGGAAGACTTCAAACGCAACTCATGTCTTGAAGAAATTTCGTCAAAGCGACGATTCCTATACTTTTTTTGTAGCAAGAAAGTGTTCTCAAAATTGAAGATGCACTTTGGACCTAAGTTCAAGCGATTCAAATTTCATAGTTACTTTCATTACCCGTCTCTTTTTCTCCCATACCCCAAGCTTCATACCTTAGTTTCCTACACTAATTTTCTAATAAACAATTTACGAAATACTGATTTTTAATATTGAATTGACGAACTGGTTTAAGTTAACCTTTAACCAATTTAAAATAGGCACTAGGCATTTCGTAATTGGCACACTATTTGCACAATTTTTTATGCAACGGCTATTAAGGCTGGGCGGCACAATTGTTAGAGTGCCGTCCTTTTATGCGGAAGGCCCGAGTTCGAAAACCAGTGAAGTGAAAAAACTTTTCTGGTTTTCGACTCGACTCAGGTTCCATTCGCCATTTGGTTCAAATTAAAGGTTCAAATAAATGGCTTAATCAATAATTAATAATTATGTATCTTTAATAAAAAATACATTAATATAACTCACAGATATATAACAGATATATAATACCATATAACTCAAATACAAAATATTACAACATAAATAAACATAGGATTGTATCTATTGAAAATCTAAGATATGTTATGAGGCCTATCTCATTTTCAAATTGTATGTGGAATTCATTAAGATCAATTCTAATAACACGAATATAATTTGACTCCCTGTTCTAACATATACCTATGGTATAGGCAGGCTTATTAGCCTAACGGTTGATCTGTTTTCATCAAAAATATGCGATACAATATTTTTTTTTGTTAAATTAAATAAAGAGTTTTCTTAAACTTTAACATGTGAATTAAATTTGTTTTACTTCAGTTTACCAAACTAATAACCTCTTTTATTTAAACTTGTCCATTGTATTATAACTTTAAAAAGACTCATCAGTACTATTAATAATAAAAAGTAATTCTATTATTTTCATTTATCCTGACCATAGACAATGAAAATGAAATGGACTTCTTTCTTGAAAATCAATAATTTTTAACTACCACTGCTATTTATCAATGTCATCATGAGTTTCATTTTCATTAAACATTTTATTTTGTTTATTTCTATTTTTGTAGGAACATATATTTTACACTTTTCCCTTGTCTTATTTATTGTCTTTGTTCTTCACTATTGTCCCACCACAACTTTATTTGTAAAATGTAGAAAATCAGAAATGGATTTTTGTATTCTAAATGTTTTACTTTTAAATGTAAAAAAAAACAACAGCAAGTCGATGCAACCGTAATATAAGTCCACAACTGAAAAAATCAATTGACACAAATCCCTACTTCAATTTTTCTCCAAATTTTGGGAATATTAGGCAAACAGGACAGAACTAATTTGTACAAAATTTCAATTTTCTCTAACTTTATTAATTGTTATTATATACTAGTTAGTTTTAAAAAGTGTGTGGCAGATACCCAAACCAACACCCCAATTCATCCTAAACTTCAGCGATATAATGATAACATGTCAGAAAACACTTGTACTAAATTTCATGATTCTATTTTTTGAATTTCGAAGATATGCTTGTTAGAGCTTGGGGAATTTTTGGAAGGCACTTGAATCACAATCCCGATTCATCCCAAACCTAAGGGACGTAATATAAACAGAACCGAACACCTATGTACGTAATATCAAGTTAATTTCTTGATTAATTTCAAAGATGTGCTTTTATGTCTCGGGAGGTGTGTGGGAGATGTTCTAAACATCATTTCAATTTGGGACACAAGTAAATAGGAAGATTTTATTGACCCAAATAAAACAGGAAGAAATACTCTTATACCAAATTTAAAGTTTCTATCATTATTGCTCGCTCGTTTACCCTTGATTCGATCGGAAGTGTTTAAAGCTGGAACCAATGTAAAAACAATAGTTCAATCACGTTCATTTGTAATATCCGACTTTCGTCATTAGTAATCTACAGTATAAATTTCATTAAAATAGCATCTTAATTTTTTGAATTATTGTGTTTACCGATGGATGAACGAACAAAGCTAAATCGACCCAGGAGATGACGATGAACGTCTATATCTATGTATCAATGTTAATATACCTTTATATCTTTATACAAGGTGTGAGGTATAATAATGTGATAGTCCAATTTTTCTATGATACCAAACGACCAGCACCAGAATCACCTGTAAGACTGATGACTAGAAGCACTATAAATGACCAGATGCACCTTTCGGAAGTATCTGATTTATTTTACCAGAGACTGAAGCCTTCAATCAGTTCATTGCTGGAAGACTTCAAGAAATATCTGTGCTAAGAATATTCAATAAAACCTTAAATGAATCTAAATCTATCAATTGATATCGTCAAAGAAACATTGTTATCAACATTTAGTTATAAAGTTTTCAGAAAAAAGTTATACTACGAAATTTCAAGCCTCAAAGCGGGTAGAATATGATTTTTCAATCTTGCCAATAATAGACCTAAAAATTATTGATATTTTTTACATCAGAAGTTATGAAGTAGTTTATTTCAACCGTATTTATATTAAGAAATTGAGTCATAATTTCCATTTTAGCAATTGACCCTTTCAGTCGATGTAAACTTACATTAAACAAAAGTAAACAACAATGAAATTGTGCAAAAAGAGTTACAAGAAAAACAAATCCCTATTTATGTAATTTATTTAATGCACTGAATACATATCACTTTTTACACACATTCAATGATTTATTTAAAAATTTAATTAATGTTAAGTGCTTTTCCAAAATAAAAACAAGAAGTGCAAAAAATTGAAATAAAACTGCACTACTTACAGCCATTAAAACCAAAATTCTTGTGACCTAGTTTTTAGTAATATTGTTGCAAGATTTACAAAAAATTTGGTCGTTCAACTGACACCAACCCGTTAGACTATGATAAGTGAAAAAAGGGAATTTTTAACCTATTTTTCCTTTCAATAGACAAATACATTTAAAAATTAAATGCATAAATTTGTATATGTATTCTAATGCATGTTAATGAAGCGATGATGATATAGATGCTCAAAATGCCTTAGACGGTCTAATTTTACACCCCATTTGAAAACATCCATTATTAAAATCATAATGAATATAAATGTTTTCATTATTATAAATGATGAAAATCTTTCGGTGGTGCTACCTAAATAATTTTTCTAAAATTAAATTAATTTGGCAAAGTTTTAGATACATAACCTAGGTCTTAAGCTATGCATAGAAAAACAAAAGAAGTTGTATGAAACTATCCGAACCTCCTGTACTTAAAAGAATAAATAAAGAGATATACTTTTTTACAATGTCAAGCCAGCTCATCACGTAATGCATACAAGTAAGTTTCAATAAAAATTTACTTCTTGGTTAACGTAGAGTTAACGTGAGTTATAATAAAACCGAGGAACGGAGAAGGGTTAAATATAAGGTTGAACCCTCGGATATCTAGACGAATCTAATGTAAACATTACATCAAGTGTTGACTGCTGGACTCTTTTTAAAAGCACGGAACATAAAAAACTATAAAAAGCATAAAAGAAAATAGATGTTGTATGGCATCTATTCGAACTTCTTGCACTAAATAGACTTTATCGATAGCAGCTCCTTGAACTCATTGCACTTTAACCAAAAAAACTTAAATATTTTTGGCAAAATTTAAAACACTCTACAGCTATATTAAATACAGATTTTTTCTTACATAAAAGAGTAGAAAAGCTGCTGAGCAAACTTTCATTTTCAATAGCACATATGACTCCTAGATACTGTAGTAGTTTAGTATTTGAGTTAAAGTGGGGACAGATGGACGGAAATAAAATTAAAAATAACTATTGCGAATCTCTTTTCGGTTGCTGTACTGATTCATGCACTTGAATTTACGTCTATTCCCCCTAATTTAAAGTTTCACAAATGTAATGGAAAATATAGTATACCCTCTGGACTGCGTGCAAAACAACTCACATTAATGTAAAGTGAAACCATTAGTTTCGTTAAAAAATTGTATTTATATTCGAATAAATCATTAGTTTATGTTAAGAAAAACAGTTATCAGGTCTGCATTAATTTCCCTCACAAAATTTAAAATATTCTTAAAAATTTAATTAAACAATGCATTTTGGAACCAGTTGCAAGAAACTTGAAACAAGCAAATTAAAAATTTAATGCTCTTAGCTTTTGTTTGTTTGTAGGCAAAAACTAAATTTTTAAAACTTCCATCGATGCTCGAAAAATGAAATAACCTTTTTTAATAAAGTTTTTTTAAATTCATTTGAATTAAAGAAATAAAATAAACATAAAAATGAAAGTATAATAAAAAATTTTAAATTTTATTAACTCATAAATCTTAACAACATTTTATTTGGATAAAAGATTTTCAATAGCAACTGCTGTTTTTGTAGTTATGTATTTGTTATTGAAATAACAGTAAAATTTATGTTGTTGTAGTTTTAAAATTTTATTTTCATTATATACTCAAGTTTTGAGGTCTGTTGGTTGTTTCTACTTAATTTGGGTTTATTAGAACTTTATAGTATTCTAAATAAAACAAGAACTTATTAAGTAAAATTTAAGCTTAGATTTTTTAATACAGAATAAAAACAAAAGTACGAACCCATTTAAATGTTCAAAATATGTACAATAAATCATCGATATGTTGATGATGCTATATTTGGTTTAAAAAAATTACAAAAACCAATACAAATAAAGAATAAAAATAAAACAAGTGACAAAACACCAAGGGTTTTTAAAAAAGCACATTTTCAAAATTATATAGTGTTTCATACCGAGTATTAGATCATTTATATTTATATTTATTTACTAAATTAAAATTAGTTTTTTCACCAATTCATTATTAATTATGAATAAGAGTGAAATCAATACTTAGAATATAATCCCAATGCACTCAAAAAAACCTGTTAACATTGTGAAATATAATTAACGTTGGAGCTTCAGTGTTGACGTTTAATATATAAACGGGTGCCCTTAAACTTGGAAGGTTTGCAAATTTTAACTTTTAAAACTTAATATGATTCTCGAGGATGTGCAACTTTTCTTATAACAACTTAAATGACAAGTTTTTTCGAAATTTGGGCGGTCCGTAGCTCGGTCATCCCTCAAAATTAAGAAAAACCTTTGACATATTTTGAAATATAGTATTGGAGCATGAAATTTTATTTATTACTCAAAAAAAAATTTGGACAGGTCTTCAAGTTACAGGTGTTTAAGAATAGCAAAATTTTAATTTTCGACACCTTCGAGCTCCTAAACAGGTGGCTTGACAAAAAAATTTTCTTAATCGACTCGTAATTTCTAAAGACTTAACTTCTCCGTAATGGGTGGAGCAACAGAAAGAAGTTCTTTCATGTAATTATTTTATTTGCAATACCTATCCAATGCAATTTCTTTTCTATATTTCATACGGTGTAAAAGTTATTGTAAAAATACAGACGAATGGACCAACAGAGTGAAACTAAATAGGCACATTTTTACAAAATCTTTTGAACATATTTTAAAAATGGTTTAACTTTAACTTAAAGCAATAGGATATGGCTTCGAGTATTCACACGGGAAGCCCAAATTTCCGACTGAGTGCCACAGTGGTTAGTGGGCCAATCTTGCGTTTGATATTCTCGGGTTTCAATTGCAGTAAAAATGGAAAATTTTTTATCCGGTGCTCGACTCAACTCAATTACCAATCGCCATTTAGTTAAAATGAATGGCTTAACCAAAACTACATTACAAAACTGCAATACAAAAAATACATTAATATAACAATATAAACAAATAATTTAATTGAACAATGTAGCTGACAGATACAGAAATACGTTATATTCCAATAGAAAATTATTACAATATATAACAAGTAGAATTGTGTATTTATTGTTAATCTAAATCTATTTAGTTTTCGATGCTGAATCAAACAATACGATTGTAGACACGAGTTCATATCAATAATTCTTAAATCGATAAATTGCAAATGGAGAAAAAGGCATAAGTGTCAGGGTATTTTAAACTTGAAAAATGTACGGAACATATTAACCCAGTTCGTAAATGAGTTTTTTTGCTTTCAAAATTACTTAATAAACACCAATTAAATTTTCTAGATCTTTTAATTATAACTATTATTTCTTATTTAGCATAGCATTTATTAAAGACAACTTTAAACTTCTTTTAACTCAAATTGTCTAAAATATTTTTTAATTGAAAAAATTATCATTTAAAAAATTATTTTATTCTATTCATACTGACACTTATTAGAATTTTTAAAAATTTAAATTTTTGCCTAAAAAACTATAAATTAAAAAATAAAACAAAAATGATAATTAAAAATATTAAATAATAATCCAATTAAACAAGAGAATATATTTTTTAATTAACGCAATGACAACAAAAAGCTTAACCCCCTCGCTGCCATACTACAATTAAAACCAAATGTAAAACAGGTGTGTATCACACATACTAAAAAAAATGTTTAAAAGAGAACAAATAAATGTAAAAAAAAAAATTCATAAATTTTGGCAAACCTCATAGTAAACTTTTATAATATAATGTTAAATGAATTTATTTCTTTTTTTCTTTTTCTTTAATTTATTTAATGTCTCTTGTTATTTCAACATAAAATGGCGACCGCCTCACAAATACGTCAATTAAAATTCTTTAGAATTCAAATTATTTAAGAAATTATTTTAAGAGCAGTTAATGGAAAAAGTGGAAAACCAACAAATTAACAAAAAGAATTTTTTTTTTTATTATTATTTTGCATCGTTCGTTTCTGTTGCTGCCTTTTTGTTTTTCTTTCGTCTTCATTGTTGGGAAGGTGCTATTCTATAATGGAATTTATAATTACATTTGTTTTTTAATGAAATGTAAGCAAAGGAATTTTTTGAAATTAAAAGTAAACGTTTAAGAAAATCAAAAAAAAATAAATAAGGAAGAGAATAGACTGCGTGTCAACCCTAGGATACCTGAACGAAGATAATAGGCATAATTTTTTTAAGAGGAAAATGGAAAGCATGGAATTGGAATTGTGCATGCTTCTTAAAGTAAGTGAGGGAGTTTGTAGCTTTAACATACCAAAAATACCAAATTTTTGTACCAAACTTTAGAGTGGGACCTGTGATACAAGTGAAAACTTGTACCTGGTTTGGTTTCGAGGAATTTAAGAAATTTAGCATTCTAGGAGAATGAGGAAATTTGTATGGGATATTCAGAAGAAAGTTGTTAATAAAAGAATATTAAACAGTTTATGGAAAAATTTTAGACATAAAACTTATTAGCCATACAATAAAGAGATCTTGAGTTCCAATTTTTTTTTAAGTAGCTACAAGAACTTTTGCCTCAAGGATCTACCACATTCAACAACAGAAGTTGCTACAAAAACAAAACTTCCTTCGACGCGGTTTCAGAAATGCGCTCTAATGAGGAGTTATATGAATCAAATTGAGTTATCGTGAGGACGAAAGGACGACACATATCTGGAGCTTTCGATTCTGAACGGTTAAATTCGATTCTGAACGGAGTCTGTGTCTATTGAGTCTCCGTTATAGCGTTTCAAACGTAATGGCAAATTTAGCATACCCTCCGAACAACGTTCGTATCAAAAAACGAACCGAAGTTAAAATTGACTTTTTGTAGTAGTAAGAGTTACAAGTTCACTCATTTAATCTGTAGCTGTTCCTCGTTATTTTTCAGGTAAATTATAATTTTTTATATATTCATCTGATTCTTTTCAACTTTTCGATACTTACCAAGATTTTCTTATATTAGCAATACTCAACAAGAACACAACGATTAATAAGGTATTCATATTGCATTTCAAATTCACTAAGTTATTTAGCTATGTCCCAAGCGTATAGAAATACTCATTAAAGGAAGCGGTGGTACTTAGATTATTTCCCCACCTTTTTAAAAACCTGAACGTTATTTGATTGGCAAATTAGAGGCCCTTTACTTAACCTTACAAGAGCACCGAAATATATGCTGATATTTTTCTACTGATTTAAACTTTCTGAAAAGTCACCTCTGAAAAGTATGGGATCAATCAAAACAATGGTGTCAATAACATTAACATATCTAAGAATTATCACACGTCACAATTCGACAAATATTCTTCACTTTAAGTGTTTATTCACGTTTCTTTTAATCGTGAATAAATGCAATGGGTGTTCACTCAAATAGAAGAAATATATCTTATACGAGTACGTATATAGAATAAGTGAAGTGTCCTGAAATGAAGACTGTTTTTAAATATATTTCCAGACCATTAAACTCTTAAAAGAATAAAACATTTTTACATAGTACATATTTAAAGTCATAAAGTCACGTAAACGTAAACACATACGTGTATTTGAGACACTGTCATCCATCACATTAAGTATCGTTATATTAACAGTTAAAATTTTTTTGTTCTTTTTATTTTTCATTTTCTTGAAGTTTTCCATTCCACCTCTTCTTCGTATTTACTTTACATTTTGTTTTTCTTTAAACATAATTTTTTCTTTCATTTTTTTTTGTATTTCTTTCTTTTTCTCTTTTTATAGCGAAATCTGACTGTATTTTTTTAATGTTTTTATTTAGAAAGTTTGTTGCCTAAGTCATGTATTGCATATGGCTGGCATCCTTCTTCAATTTATTTGAAGTTAACAAATTAAATAAATTAGAGAATCTTTAATAAAAACTAAAAATTTAATGTGTCTATACGATTTTAATCCAATTTATTGCAAAAAATACGAAATCTGTTATTTAATATTCAATTCTTGGTAAAATTTGATTTGGACACAAGAGGCCTAGCTAAAAATTAAATTGTAATTGTAGTATAATAATGCTCTACACCTGATGATTTAAATGGTCAGTTACACGAGCCCCACTTCAAATCATCTCAGGAACATTTAGCAAACGGGGCAGAACTATCTTGTAGCAAATTTCAACTTTCAAACTTTATTAAATCCGAAGATATACTAGTTAGGTCTAAAGAAGTGTGCTACAGCTTTCCGAACTACAACTTTCATTCCTATCAAATTTCAAAAACATAAAAACAAAACTATACAGTTCACTCTTGTACCAAATTTCAAGTTACAATCTTTATCAATTACAAAGATATATTTATTAAGTCTTGGGAGGCATGTAATAGTTACCCAAACCACCACAAATTAAAATTCAAGAACACAGTGGAAACAGGACAAAACTACTTTGTAACAAATTTCAACTTTCAAACTTTATTAATTCCGAAGATATGCTAGTTAGATCTAAGGAGGTGTGTTGCAGCTTTCCGAACTGCAACTTTCATTCCTATCAAATTTCAGAAACATAAAAACAAAACTATACAGTTCACTCTTGTACCAAATTTCAAGTTACAATCTTTATCAATTACAAAGATATACTTATTAAGTCTTGGCAGGCATGTAATAGTTACCCAAACCACCACTTCAATTTAAATTAAAATTCAAGAACACAGTGGAAACAGGACAAAACTACTTTGTACTAAATTTAAAGTTTCTAGCGTTATAGATTTTGAAAATATACACCCTATACTATATATATTGTATGCGGGAGCTACACGAACCCCCTCTTCAATTGCTCTTAAATTTTAGGAAAACAATGAAAATAAAACGGAACACTCTTGTATCTTTATTGGCTTCGGAGATATGCTCGTTTGGTCTTGGTTCCATCAAAAGCTTCCACGATCCGAACCCATAGTCCAAAACTATAGGCGCATACTAAAAGATAAATTAGGTACACTCTTGATAGTTTTTCTCTATTTTCATTTACACGTTCGCATTACATATTTTACTTCACTATTGTGAGCAGCGCTCTTTCTGTAAGATGTGAAGCAGTGCAATCAAAAGTTTCGGAAATAAATTTTATAGTTAAGTGTACATCCCAATAACTCCTAATAAAAAGAGTTTCCATTAAGAGTCATTAAGAGTTTCTCTTTTTAATTATACATACAATTGATATGTAGGCAAATTCTTCTTAATTAAAAGTGCTGTAAATCTTAAATGCATTAAAAAAATAAATAAATTATAAAAAAAATAAATCGATACATTTTCATTAACCTAAATTTGGTTTTTCTGTACGGTATATAAAAGTAAATATTATTATTTAATTTCATTATATATTGATTAATGTTAAATAAAAAAAAAATCGCAATGATATTCTTTTTTTAAAAGTAAATAAACCAAACAGAATGCAAACAGATGAAAAGCAAAACGAATGCGAAATTAAATTAATTATGCATTTTTGTATTTTATTAAAAAATTGTATTCAGCCCACAAATGAGCAAAAAAAGTATCGAATGAACAGTAATTTTTATTATATATTTTTGATTACTTTTAATTACAAAAGCATTTTAATTATAATAATGATTCGCATCATTCGCACTTTACATCTGAAATTTCAATTACTCAGCGCTTAATGTAAAAAGAGATTTTCAAATGATTTTCAAAGTGAGCTTTATCTTTTTTTTATAGACCGACCGACGTGTTCGGTTTTATTACATTATTCCTCGAAATTAAATGATTCCCTCAGTTTGACCAAACAAATGAAACAAAAAAATGGTATTCCATGAAGCTTCGTTAGCCACCTCATTAAAATAAAGTTGCATTAATCCCCTATAAAATAAAGGCGGATGTTATTGCACTTCCATTGCACAGGCTTAGCGATATGCAGGTTAAAATAAAACACATAAAAATAAATACACGTGAAGAAATATATTTACCATACTGATAGAATAATGAATAAACACGAGCTAATTTCGCATAGAACGTGCTATATACGGTTGATTGTAACCAGTATGAAGGAATAAGGAAATCTACCGAAGCTAAAAATGAAGAGTCATAAAAACACAGATGAAAAGTTCATCTAAGGTTGTGATATTAAAACTGTCTAGCATCATCCACCTACAAACTAAAGCGCTCATATGTTGGATATTTTAGTGTTCAAGAGGGAATTATGAAAACAAACACGGGAGGAATGTAAGCAGAGTCAACAAAAACTAAAAAAATGGGGTTGGGAAGGCCATACACCAAGGGCAAAATCACAACACAATAGTACGTCAATAGTTCTCAAGGCAGTAAACTCTGACATTCAAGAAGGCAAACCATAAAGGGTGACCTAACCTAATGTGGCCAATAACTGCATAATAAAATACCAGCAAGAGCAAACCGTTGAACCATTGAATAAGAAAAAACCAAACCATTGAATAAGAAAAATAAATGATAACGACTACTCTTAACGAGAAGATTAAGGCGACACATTTAAAATATAAATTCTAGAACATTTAGCTGAGGAAATGGTTTAAAGCAAATACTATAAAAGCTTTTTTCATCCCATTTTATACTAAATTATTCTAAATTCATGTAGGTAGTAAAAGAAATAAAATTAATATATAGCGTCCACTGTTTAAAATTAACTTTAGTATTTAATCCACAATTTATTACACAATTTAGTATAATAATATAATGCCTATAATTTTTGTATAATTCTTAATTAAGGGCTTTACGCAATAACTACATCGATATTAACTGAATTTACTTAAGGGACATACTTATATGATTACCATGTTGCCTGAGGTTCTAATAAAATCCTTAACACTTATCTAAGAGTAAGTTTTTAGATAACTTAAGATTACTGCTTCTGCAGAAGGACTCAATATATTGGAAACAAAGATGAAGAACAATTGTCTAGCTTAAGAAACCTCTCTATTGAACAATCTTTTTGAGTCACAATGTTCTATCGGGACGTTAGGGTATTCAGAATATTAAAATTCATCTACTTATATAACTAGGGACAACTTAGTTCAAGTGGAGAATTCTTCAAGATTTAGAAGCTTGAATAGTGTTTTCCAAAGATTAGTGAAAATTGAATTAACATAAAGTTACTAGAAGTAATAAAGTGGTAAATTGTATATGAATGTATATTTGTGTAATTTAATAATTTAGAAGTATAGTGGTGATAAAATTTTAATTAAATTCATAAATTGCACTTTTTGAGTAGCTCTTATATTACGATTTCGAAACTTGGCAGTAAGAGTATGTTCATATTTATATTTTAAGCTAGGAGACGTGTTAAACCAAAAACTCGATATATATAGCGCAATAAGAGTACGTAATCTTCCTTCTATAGTTTTATATTTTTTTAAATAGAAAATTAGTTCAATAAAATTATTGTTTCTATTTAAAGTTAGATATTAAATTATTAATATATCCTTGATAAATAACCTTCGAATAACCTTGAATGAATATTCATTTAAAGTCACTTATGTTAAGTGTTTAGATTTATCAGATTCGTTTAAATAATTTACAACTAAATACCAACAAGGAGGCGTCGTACCTAAAAAAGAATAGAATATAAATATGTAAGAGAAGATTCAGAAAAATTTTTATAACTATAAAGCTTCACTGATTTGAGTATATAAAATTGAAACTGATATAACGAATATAACGAATTATATATATATAAAACTTCATTTACGAAGCCGTTATATAAAAATAAAAACTTTGGCACAATAAAACAGCTTTTTTAAAATTTTTAAAGTTAGCCTTTGTGGCTTAGTTAGTTCCTTAATTTGCAAACTTTGATAATTTTAACGAAACAAGTTCTTGAAGTAATGAAACTTTTGTTTATAATTTTGAAAACTTAGATGACCACATTTTGTTTCATAATAAATTTAGGAGATGAATTTTTGAATTCAAGAAGAGCACTTGTATCCTAGTTACTTATGGGTATATATTTATAAAGAAATAATTAAAAATTTTTTTTGAACAAAATAAATACTGCCCACTTAAATTATGATTATTATAAATAGATCCTTAAAGTGGGCTTTATTTAAGGAAAAAACGAGGAAGAGTGTAGTAGAGTAGACTGTGTCAACTCTGGGATACCCGTATGACCGTAACATATACATTATATCATCCGGTTAATTACTTTTGGCTTTATTAAGTGTAGTGGAATACTCATATAAAATAAAGAGTTGTATGGCAGCTACTCGAACCCTCTATCGTAGAACAAGGAGAAACCAAATTTTGCAGAAACTTTGGCCATTACACTAAACAATTTTTGGAAAAAATTCAGACACCCAGCTTCATTAGGTGGAGAGTAATGCTCATATAAAGTAAGGAGTTGTATGGCAGCTACTCGAACCCTCTGCAGCAGACCAACCAAATTTTGCAGAAACTTTGGCCATAAAACTAAACTACTTTTGGCAAAATTTCAGACACGCACCTGTAATAGGTACAGAGTAATGCTCATATAAAAAAAGAAGTTGTGTGGCAGCTACCCGAACCCATGGACCAAAATGGCTGGATTTAAATAGCGATGGCGGCTATTGCAAAAAAACGAATTTGCGAAAATTTCAAGATCCTAGCTCCTTTAGTTTTTGAGTTATCGTGCGGACGGACAGACGGACGGACGGACAGACAGACAGACAGACGGACGGACATACATAGCTAAATCGATTTATTTTTAGATTCTGATCCGATTCATACACTTGAGTCTATATCTACCCCCCTCCTTCTCTGCGTCACAAACGTAATGGCAAATTTATTATACCCTTTGACTATATAGCCATACGGGTATAATAAAATTAGTTGGTTTAGTTAAACTATTACCTTACAAATTGAGGGGCAAAACGAGAAAAATATTAGAGTAGACTGTGTCAATTCTTGTGTTTTTGCTTCTGAAAGTATTTGAAATCAAAATTAGTACGTAAAACTTTTATTTCTAATTTTACCTTTGGCAAAAAATATGGAGCGGATCATATACAACTCAAAACGCCTGGTTCTCATATTTGAACACACATACATGCGGTCTGGTCAGTTAAACTGCTGGCAAATTATATTCCAGACAATATCGTCATATGAAATGCAGTCAAATGGAATACAACCCTACTATACTAACCAGTTAAGTCTTAATATTTTAATTTTAAGGAGATATTTAAAAATGCTTTCTGCTTTTTTCAAAATTGTATTTTTAAAAGGAAACGCAATTTGGTATACTGGCCATTAACAGTGATTTCCTTTATAATTTTTTAAGAAAAAGTTTAAAAATATGAATTTCAATTCAACAAAATAGAAAAAACTAAGTCCTTAAAAAATCTGACCAATGGCTTAGTGGTTAAGACGCCGCCTTTCATGTGGAAGGTCTCGGGTTCAAACCCCGGTCAGATCATATCTAATAAAAAAAATATCGTAAAATTGTATAATTATATTGTAATAGTTTATATCGTAATATAAAATAAGATATTAATAAAAATATGTAAATATTTCTTGTGTAAGATTGTTAAGTTAATATTTGTGCATTCATATTTCATAACCTTATACAATAGCTACAGCCGAGTAATCAACGGCTTAGTGAGTGTTATGATTAAAGAAACTGAAGCCTAGTTTAAAATAAACTTGGTGAATGCCCTATACTCCTTAAAGGAGTGAAGAAGGAATAAAAAAAAAAAAAAAAAGTCCTTAAAAAATGGGAGCAAAGATGAGATTCTAAAAGTTATATGTTAATATGTATAGTTATATTTTTGCTTATTTTTACTTTAAATAAACTTTATCCAACATCAGTAATATTTCTCTTTTATATATTTACACAAATACTGTAAATGTTATAAAAATACAGCCTTGAGGCAAAAATTTTATTAACATCAGATTTTACGATATCAGAATAACTCGATTAACACACCAAACTCTATTATTATTTTTTAATGAACGATTTTTGGCAACAAAAAGTGGTAGTCCAATTTTTATGATGCTCCTAAAACTAAATTGGTTTTAAAACTTTCATTTCTTTAGTTGACGGACTTTTTGACAACTAACAATTGAATTATTTAAACTAAAAGGGTCAGGAGAAACTTCTTTCCGAACGATCTCGATCTTGCTCAGATCATATTAGATATGATAATAATTTATAATTTATATCATGATAGCACCCCGCATTTCAAATTTGAAACAGGTGTTACAGCTTCCTAGCCTATTCATGTACCATGGTACCAAATAAATAAATAAATAAATAATAAATTCAGAAGCAAATTAATGAGGACGCTTATCATAAGTTATCAAATAATCATTTAAAACCCCCCTATTTGCAAGGAACCACTCAAACTTTCAGTTCGAATTTTCTTCCAACTTTTTCTCTACAAAAATTTGACAGCTTGACATTCTGAGAATAAATTATGACAAAAATGAAACTTACAAAATTTAAATGTCAAAAGTATGTTATTTAACTAAAATAAAAAAACTTTTTTATAAAATTATATTAAAAACAAAATAAGAATTAATATTTTAGGCAAACTTTTTTATTTAAAACTAAAAAAATTTTTAATGTGAAAAAGTAAAAAAAAATTTTTAAAAGTTAATTCCTCCCAGATTATTTTGTTACTAAAAAACTTTTTAAAAAATTATATTATCTATCTTTGGTTATTTGAAGAAATAGATTGTATTTTAAAACTCTTAAGAATATAAATACTCTTTTTAAAAGATATAAAATGTTAATTTTCAAAATTGTTTAATTGAACAAATGAGATTTATATATGAGATCCTTCCATAAATTTTTATTATCAATGGAATAATTAATAAAAGATCAAAGTAGTAACAAGTATGTCTCATTCTGTCCCTGTTTTTCCTGTCTATTGAAATTGTATAACAAATGACAGTTTGCAAATATCATCCCTGAACAATATGGCAGTACAGGAAGTTTTTTTTAATACCCAATAAGGTTTAATAAGTAAAGTGGATCTTCTCATATATTTGAAGCTGTGCTTTAATAAATTATAAATTTCATTTCTGTTTTAATTCAAAATTTATATTTAGTATCCAACTTTAAAACTAATTTTTTAATTATATAAAAAAATAAGTGATGAAAAAAAATCAAGGGTTTTAGAAAAGCATACTTATGGTGATTCTCGAGGATGTAACCCCACCTTCCCCATTTCAAAATGTTCAGGTTTTAGAAATTAGATTGTGACTTCATTTAAAATTTGGAATTTTTCTTAGAATTTTATTATCTAAGCAAAAATAAGTAAAACTAAGAGACACTTTTTTCAATTTTAAGGAACCCCTTTAAATTAACACTTTAACATATGTTAAAATATAATATTGGAGCCTTAAATTTTATATTTTTCAAAAAAAAAAGGATATTTACGACTTTTAATATAAGTTGTTAACGCACCTGCTAAAATGGCAAATATTTCAATTTTCAACTCCTTACAGCTCCTAAACAGGTGGGGTGACATAAAAATTTCTTAACTGACAACTTCTAATTCCTGACAATTAAACATCTCCCAATTTCAAATTTCTAGGTTGAGCCATTTAGAAGGAATGAGGGGCCAAACATATTGCAAAAATTGGGTTTTGCATTACGGTGAATTTAAGTACTGTATGGCAACCCTGAGTTTGCTTTTCTTTAATAATGTTTATGAAAGCAGTTGTATTTTACTGTTTTCAGATTGAAAATAAACCTAAAAGCACTCTTGTTATAACAATATTTAGGCCTTTTTCAATATTTAAAGGGCTGCAGCTCCGTAACGGGATGGGTTACAGAAAAAAGTTATTCCATGAAATTATTTTTTTTTTGCAATATCTACCAGTAGGTAAAATTCCTTCTCCCCATTTTAAACGGCGCAAAAGTTTTTGTAAACATACGGACGAACGGACAGAGTGAAGCTATATACATGGTCAAAGAACTTTAAAATAATAATGCTAATAACATTTATACTAGTATAGTACTAGTACTATACTATAAAATCTATACATCTACCATATTGTACTATAGTACGCACTTATATACTAACTTATATATACTATCTTTTATCTTCTTCTTTCATTTAGATTATTTTTGCTTTTGTTTATTTTTATAACAGCAGCTGATTAAATTATTCCTTACGGCCTATTTATTCCCGAGTATTCCAGAAGGAATATAAAGTAGTTTCTGATGTTTTTTATGATAATAATTTCACAACGATGTGGTAATTTATCATAGAATAAAATAAAAATAAAAACATAAAAAATAAATTTTATTCCTTATTTTTATTCAAGGACAACAAAAGAAAAATTAAAATGTGTTTATAATTTGTTTAATAATGTGTAGGAGTGAAGGTTTTATGTTTTATTATTTAAGAAATTTTTTTTTATGAAATTTAAAGATAAAAAATTTAAATTTTTATTAAAATTTATTTAGAAATGAAAAAAAAAATAATTGATTGCAATAAAATTTAACTTAAAAAACAGTTATATGGATTTTTTTCAAATTTTGTTTGACTACATCTGCATTTTAACACAAGCATACTTTGAAAATATTTCTATTTCTATAACAATGAAGAACGTTGCACGTGAGATATTGCTTGAAAGGCAACAGACATGCATATGTAAATAAAAGACTACAAAAAATGAGAACGAACGTCAAACTTACACGTGGAATCCTTAGCATATGGAGACGACGGCTCTTTGTTACCGTCTATTATAGGACAAACGCTACAGCAACTATAATACCGATGCCATTTTAGAGGCTTAGTGTACCGTTCCATTTTTGCTTTAATTTTTCCAGTTTTAGACGTTGCATTTCTTGGACTGCCTTTGCTATATTGCCGATATTTAGTGTATTTTTTTTTATCTCCGGGATTTTTAGCACACTGTTTATGTCGAACTCTAGAGACCGTTTTTTCTCTTTCACTGATCATATGATTTTTCTAGGGAAAAATCTCGTTGTTTTTCGGCGGTAGTTTTCCTTCTTTCTAAATCGGCCGCCCTTAGCATAGGAAAACAAAGGCTGTTTGTAGTCGCCTATTATAGGATAGGCACTACAATTATTTCCCTATCCTATCGAAATAACCTAAGACAACCTACTAAGTTAAGACTGACCCATTTACTGCACAAGAGTTGGTTATCTGATCTTTTCATGATGTTGCTCGGCGTAACAGGGGAAAATTCGAAGGTTAATCTTGGTGTTAAGTAGCAGAGGCTACTATATCTCAGCTATATTTCACTTGAGAGTTTGCGAACATGTATTCAAATCAAGATAAGTTTTAAATCATATAATTTAAAGCCCATTGCTATTTTTACAATCTGGAATTGTTAAAAATAATTTTAGAGCTTCATAAAACTATTAGAGTGTCTCGAACCTTTAATCCGGTTTATAAGGTTAGGAGATCAAATAACTTATTCATTAGAAGGTATATTTTTCAAAAATAAATATGAACTCAATGTTATAAATAGAACAATTTTTTCCATTTTAGTATGTCTCAGAGTTCAGAATATTTTATTTTAACACATTTAAAACTTACGAACTTGTGTTAATTCCTGAAAAATTGAATCTAGTATTCCCGTAATCTCGTATAATTTTTATATTTGTGTAAAATGACTTTCTTAACATGACTATTCAGGGCTGCGGAGTTAGTCGAAGTCGGAGTTGAAATTGTGATTCCCGACTCCGCAGCTATTTTGTCATCTTTAAAACCGATTTCGACTCTTAAATATAGTAAGTCTGATATGATGTTATTCTTATAAAACTGTATACATAACATAAAAATCAAACAGAACCTGTGTAAAGAAAAGAGTATATAATTTAAATACACTCATATATTAATTAACAATAAATAATAAAGCTGACTCCGCCTTCAGAACTCCGGCCTTCAGCATCGACGACTGTCGATGCATTACATGAAATTATACTTCAATAAACCCGCGATTAAAACAGACTTCCTTGTTTTATTAGTTTTTAAAAAATAAAAATTTTCTCAGATACTATTTATAGGTATATATAAATTTCCCAAATAAAATGTCCAGGAAAGAAAGGGAAAACTGTCAAAATAGAAAAAGTAAATATAAGAAAAATATCAATTCATTATATTTAGATAAATTTAGACATTCAGATATGTTCAACTGACCATGAAGAAGATAACAAAAGAAAAGTTTTATTTTACTATTAATTAATAATATCTTTTGGAAGTCAATTTTGTCCTCAATCTTATATCTAAGGTTACAAATAAATATTGACTAAAATTTATCTTATATTTATTAAATAAATAAAAATATTAAATGTATATATATATACATATATCTATACATATATATAAATAAATTGTTCTTAAATAACAATAGCACCATTAAAAGAATATTAATGAAATAAGAAATATTTGTCTGCTATAGGGCTGGAAAATAAAATTATATTAATGGAGTTCTATTGTGTCTGTGATTAGCCATAGGCTAAGGCTTAGTTTTTATTTTTACTTATATACTGTTAATAAAAACGGAAAATAATACATTGAATAAAGAGAAAAATAACTGTTATGTCGCCAGTTAATAATGTTCTAAATTAGAATGATTTTTAATGTTGATTTTATTATCATTGTCTATAGAAATAAAATAATAATAAAATTCATTAAAAATTTTATGTAAAATGACTGGACATCAAATGCAGGAAAAATAGTTAAAAAAATTATTATATTAAATTATAAAAAATAATAGGAGAGGGGTTCACTAGAATTCTTGAAGCAAAAAATTAAAGTTGAATAGATTTTTTGAATTAATAAAATTATTGAATTTGATAAGAATAATTAAGAATTTGGCTAAAAACTATTATTAATCTTAATAGTTTAATTTGTAACCATGGACTTTATAAAAAATTGAAATTAAAATTTTGATAATATTTTAATAAACAGCGATTCTTCTTCCCTATCCTGTTTATACTTTCTATGGCTGAATGTATCAAATCGAAATCCTGTCCAATCCCTTATATTACAGAGCCTTAGGTTACAATCCCTTATATTATGTTAGCAGATCCAGTAGGTGGTTGAACTAATTTAAAATACTGTGATCTTTTAATTTCCAATTCATTGAATTGACTATTTTTTATACATTGAATATTCGACTGACGATTGCTCAAAACAAATTTTAGAGCAAATTACGTCCAACTTGGATATGTCCTACTGTGGCCAAAAATAATATTTCAAAAATTTTTTATCAAGTTCCGTTAACCCATTGCGGCACAACAACTAATTAAAAATTTTTTTGTTACTTTGCTTTAAATTAAAAACGATTTGACCGTTTGACTTCAAATTTTGAATACGTGATGCTCTGTGACAACGATGTTGACTCTATTAAAAGACTTTGAATATATTAACCCATTTCGGTACGACAATTTAAAATCGTTTTAAGGATATTACTTTAATGCTAAAAATCATGTGTAATTTTTTTGATAATTTTTTCCATTACATCAACTTTAATTAAAAGACCATTGGTATTAGCTATAGTAAGTTATAAGTTTATATTAGTTATAGAATATACACTATAGTAGTCTATTATGAAGCGAGTATTATCGGGCTTAAAAAGATGCAATGGTTTTAAAACATGGTTTTAAATTATAACTAAAAGTTCAAGGGTCGCCAGAATTCCGAATTAGATGAAAATACATAAAAAATTTTAAATAATAAAGTTTTATTTACTTTAACTGGAATAAAATCTCTAGGTCCAAATATAAAGGATAGTGAAAGCAATGTACTAACCAACAGCACAGTAGTTAAAATGACGGTTTTTCAATCGAAACAAGTCTCGGGCTCAAACCCTGGTGGGATCATATCTAATAAAAAATATAGTGTATTTTATAATAGTTTACTAAGAAGTCCAAATACCAAATAGGCAAATGAAAATAGTATAATTTCAAGCAATATTTAGTATTGCCTGTCAATAATGAAGCTTTTCGATCGAATTTTTAAATTCATAAAATAATTAAAACAAAAAAAAAATTATTACAAATTTATCGATTATTTAAAACTTTTTAAACATTGTTTTAACCTTATTTAGTTTATAGAGCACAAATATTTCCAGGTCCTTTCAACGTCCTTTACCCCCATTACGAAAATTTCTTTAAGAAAATAAATAACAACAAAATTGCGAAATACAAAAACAAAAAGTTTTTAACTTCAAATTAAACCTATAAATTGGATTTACCTAAAAAAAAAAACGGGTTTTTTAATTATCTGTCATTTAACATTATAAGAACTGACGTACAAATATTCTAATTAGAGTTTTTGTAATGGTTTAGGTTAAAATTAGTTTAAATTTATGTAAAAGGCGTTCAAGAAAGTAATAAAGTTTAATTAGGGGGGAAAACCACAAAATTACAAAAGAAATTAAATTTTTTTTTAATTTTTATATTTTTTTTCTTTTTGTTATTGCTGTAAAGGTAGAAAATGTAGAAAATGGGGTTTAAATTAATATTGGGCGGTGTATTAATGTTTAGAAATAATTGAGTCAAAATACAAAGGTGCTTTGTGAAAAAAATTAAAGTTAACATTCGCGTCTATACTCATACAGTTTTTGGTTCATTGTCATTTTAATTTCGGAAATAATAATTTATTTTTTACTGAATCAGAATGGTTAAATTTTTAAAAATTAGTTAATTGATACGGCAAACCATAAACTTTTTCTGAATCATGCTAACAAAATGATTTTATTTTTTGCACATTTATATTTACAAATAATGAACCCTATATTGTCCTTGTATTATCTGACCAATGGCTTAGCGGTAAAGACGGCGCCTTTCATGTGGAAATCTCGGGTTCAAGACCAGATCAGATCATACCAAATAAATAAATAAAATAAAATTATATAATTATATATTGTAATATTAAATTTAATATAAATATATAAATAACTCTTGTGTAGGATAATAGATAAACGCAAGATATAACGATTGATAGATATACTTTTCAGGGAGTAATAAGCTTTGAATACCTTGGAGTAATGGTAAAAAATGACAATAGTATAAAATATTGTATTCAAGAACGTATTAAAGTAGGAAATAAATGCCTATTTGCATACAAAAAATTAATGCAATAACGTATCTTGATAAGGGAAACGAAATTATTAATTTATAAAACAATAATACGCCCTGTGGTAACATACGGTTGCGAGGTATGGACACTGAATATGGCTGACGAAAACGATCTCCGAATTTTTGAACGGAAAATACTAAGGAGAATTTATGGCCCTATAAGGGTAGAAAATGGAGATTACAGGAGAAGGAATAATGCTGAACTTTTTTTATAAAAATTGAAGACATTATTCGTTTCAGTAAATCACAACGCCTAAGGTGGCCAGGGCACACGGTGAGAATGCAGGAAAATCGAATGCCATATAAGATATTACATCTGACACCTATATTGAATCGAGCTAGAAGACCCAGAACAAGATGGGAAAACAACATTGAAAACGATGCTTCAAAATTACAAGTGAGAAATTGGAAAACAACGGCGAAAGACCGGGTGATATGGAGGCAAATAGTTATGAAGGCCAAAGCTCACACCGAGCTGTAGAGTCATAGAAGAAGAAAAAATAGGATAATAGATGGCGCACAAAATTAACATTTGTGTATTCATAATCTCATTTAATAGCTACAGCCGAGTAATCAACGGCTTAATGAATATAACGATTAAAGAAACTAAAACCTAGTCTAAATAGACATAGTGAATGCCTATACCCCTTAAAGGAATGGAAAACGAATAAAATAAAAAAAAAATCTCCTCGTACCAATAAAAATGTCAAAAACAATTAAATTTTCAAAATGATTAAATTAATTAGGTAAGAAAGTTGAAGCCAAAATAAAAGTATTCGGGAGAAAAATTCAATTATAATAAAAAATATTTTTCTTCTTAATATCCCATTTGCTTTTCACCATTTTCCATAGTCCGACAATCTTAAATATCCTTAACCCAAAACCCCAAAATCCTTCCTCTTATCCTTCAAAAATTTGTGTTTTTTGTTTACAAAATTAAGGTGAATTTAATAATTATTAAGCTGATAGTTATTCAGTAGTTAATTATCAAGGATGATTGAACTGCCTAATTAAACCATCATGATTAACTGTCAACTTCCTCCGTTTATACCCGTGCATACATATATGACATAGGGTATATTAAAATTGCTCCTCCGTTTGTAACGCATCGATCTAGACGAGCTAGATGTAGTGTCAAGGGTACGTATCGGATCAGCATCGAAAAATTAGTCGATCTAGTTATGTGTGTCTGTCCGTCCGTCCGCCCGGGTGTCAGCACGATAACTCAAAAACTAAAAGAGCTAGAGTTTTAAAATTCACACAACGTCATTTTTAGACAATTTCTAGGTTCGCTATTGTTTTTGGTTAAAATCGGACCAAGGCTTCGGGGAGCTGCCATACAACTTTTTGGCACCAAAATGAATTTCTTCAAAACTAATTATACTACGAGAATGAAAATTACACACGGTTAGTTTTATAATGAACCGATCACTTATATGAAGTTTCAAAATGTTACGGCTCCATTTTCGGGCAACTGCCATACAAAGTTTTCAATTCAATAACTATGAATCTAATGAAGCTACGAGGTTTAAATTAAAATTGGGCAGGTGAATTAATACGGCAAGTTATTTGGCAAAGTTGGACATCACTCGGAACAACTTTTAGGGTGGACGAATTTTTTTTTTCTGGTTTTTGTTTTGTTTTTAATTTTTTTTTTAATGATATTTGTTTTGTTTTTTTTTTTTAAAGTTGACAAGGGCAACTATAATCTTCCTCCTTTTATTTTAGAAAACAATTGAAAAAAATTATAACTCACATAAAAAACAAATAATCAATATTATAAATGAAATAAATTATACAAAAGATATAATTAATATTTAATAATTATATCTATTGTTTGGTTACTCTTTTCTTTTCGTCATTTTAATATGTACATAATTAAAGTAATTCTTTATAATTATAAAATTTATTACTAAATAAATACAATCTAACATTTAAAACACTCAATTTATTAATACTTTAAGAGTGATATCATAATGAAATTAATTAATATAATATTTTTTACAATTTTATATTTCATTTATATTAGTTCAAAAATATTAAATTTAATAAATTTTAAATATAATATAAATAAAAAATTAAAAATAATAACAATAGTATATATTAAATCGAAATTATTAGATGGATTATATATGATCTCATTTCATATATTATTAATTATATATATTATTTTATTTGCAACTAATATTTTTGCTCCAACGCATGAAAAGTTATATTTGCCATGTATCTTTTATAGTATTGAAAGTACAAGTTGTTTTTGGTTATTTCGTATATTTAATTATGAAAAAATTATTATAGTTCTAAATGAAGGTTTACAAATAGTTACAAAACTTTTTAAAATAATTTCCCAAAATATTTTATACAAAATTAATATAACTAAAATTAATTTATTAATAGCAATTATTTTAATGGCACGTTTAATTATTGATTTTTATAGTTATACACTTTTTTCATTTCTATTAAAATATATTTTAAATATATCAAGTTATTTCAGTATAATACCAGTTATTTTTTTACAATATTCATATTTTATAGAAACATTTTTCAATTTAATATTGCTATTAAATACAATTAGTAATGAAATGTGTTCAAATATTATCAAATTATTAATTAAAAAAAATAAATTAAATAAATTGAAAAAATTTTCAATTTTATATAAAAAATATACAAAAATATTTTTAAAATTTATAAAATTAATGGAATTTACTATGTTCAATTCAATATTTTTTCATATTTTGGAAGATTTAATATTATATTATTATTTAGTTGAAGTTTGGTTCAAAAATTCATCTAACATATTTGGAGCTAAACTTAAAAATGAAGAAGAAATGATAGCTAACAATTTATTAAATTTTAAATTTGACAATTGCATGGCTTTATTTCGAAACGCTTTAAATATTATGATTTTTTCTATATCTGGTAGTTACCTTAATTATGGACTAAAATATTTTTCAATATTAGTTAATTTAATTAATAACTCTGATATTTATTGGGATTCAAATAAAAATGATAAATTAGTGAGTAAGGCAATTTTCTGAAGATGGTAAATAAATATTTATTTTTTTCAGATTGAAGAACTCAACTTTTTACGTATTTTAAAACATCAAAAGTACTATAAAATACTTGGAATGGTTTCTCCTAGTAAAATGGCCATTCTAAGTTTATTCAATTATATACTTCAAATCCTTTTGGTCATTGTACAATTAAGAATTATAGATTTAATGTAATTATCAAATAGAAGGATATCAAATATTGTAATACTTTTATATTGACTAAGTTTTTTTTAAAAATAAATAATTTTAGAAAGTAATCAAATTTTACATACATACTTTTGATTACTAAATTAATTGTTTTTAATAGCGAATTCATGCTTGGTTGCCCTTTAGGCAAAATTATCCTTTCGGTGGTGCTCAAAGGAGGCTTAGAGCGCGCATCTGTGGCTTCCTTCAATTAACATAGACAAAGGAAAGCTTCCTTAATGCCCAAAGCTGAAAATCATAAAATCTGGATAATTAAAATATTATAAATTAATAATATCACCATATAGAAAGTAGTTTTAACCTAATCAAAAAAATACCTAAAATTATAAAACAATAATTAGTAACAAATAATATATAATTAATTACCTATATTAAGCCCATAATCAAATTCCTTCATATTCTATAACTTAATAAAAGAAAACAAAAAAATAAAAATATTATCAAATGTCAAATCCCGGTGGTGTAGCAATATTAATTACGAAAAAATTAGAATCATGAAAACCAATCTGAGATAGAGTAAAAATGGCTAGATTCAAGTGTAAAATCTGACACACCACTGTAATACAATGCTACAACAGAGGACGCAAAAGATAACATTAAGGATGAATTCTATATACAAGTCACCATAGCACTTAATATAACTAGAAAATCAAACATCATTATACAAATGGGTGACTTTAACGCAAAAGTGTATTCAGACAACAATGGACTCAATAGGATAATGGGCACACACGTTTGTGGCACAAGAAACAACAATTAAGAAAGATTAATAGATTTATGCTAATAATTCAACCTCACTATTGGTGACACAATATTCCCACATAAGAACATACACAAATACATGTTGATCACATCAAGTAGTAACGCCAGAAATCAAATCGACCACATATATGTAAGCAGAAGAAGGAGAACCTCGATGACACATGTAAGAAACCGAAGAGGTACTGATATCAATAGTGATCACGAATTACTAACAGGCGACTTTAAGCTAAAACTAAGAAAAACGAGGAAGATTATAGTTGCCCTTGTCAACTTTTAGATACCCGTGCATACCCACTAACCGTTATTTATTTCCCTTATGCTATTATAAATATTACAAAAAAAAATATAATTAATTAATATATATAATTTTTAATTCATACCATAATTACCATAATTACCATAGGTACCATCATTATTGCTTAATAACAAAAGAAACCCTAAAAGTTGGTCTGGATGATGTCCAACTTTGCCAACTAACTTGCCCTATTACTTTACCTACCAAGTTTTAATTTTAACCTCGTAGCTTCATTAGATTCACAGTTATCGAATCTACAACTTGGCAATTGGCATGGCAGCTCCCCGAAAATGGGGCCGTAACATTATGAAATTCCATATAAGTGCTCGATTCATTATATAACAAATCGTGTATAATTTTCATACTCGTAGTGTAATTAGTTTTAAAGAAATTCATATTGGTGCAAAGAAGTTGTATGGCAGCCCCCCGAAAATGAAGCCGTGACATTTTGAAACTTCATATAATTGCTCGATTCATTATATAACTAACAGTGTGTAATTTTCATCCTCGTAGTATAATCAGTTTCCAAGAAATTCATATTGTTGCAAAGAAGTTGTATGGCAGCCCCCCGAAAATGGAGCCGTAACATTTTGAAACTTCATATAAGTGCTCGATTCATTATATAACTAACCGTGTGTAATTTTCGTCTTCCTGGTATAATTACTTTTGAAGAAATTCATATTGGTTTAAATAAGTTGTGTGGCAGCTCCCCGAAACCTTGGTCTGATCTTAACCAAAAAGAATAGGGAACCTCAAAAATGTCCAAAAAATGTTTTGTGTGAATTTCAAAACTCTAGCTCTAATTTTTCAATTCTATCTCTTTTAATTAATTTTTAATTCACGAATATATTCAACTTAAGCAAAATAAGCTTCATATGATCATATTCATATAATAATCATCATGATAGATATTAATCATCATATTCATAATCATTATATCTATCAATATCAATAAGCCATTTACTTAAAAAAAATCTTTGTGTTCTTTTTTGCTTATCTTAAATAAACTACGCATCATTTAAATAATATGAAATTCTAACTCGAAATTGTTATCTACAAAAAAAAAACAAAAACAAAAAAACAAAACTCATATAATTTCATGTTAAATACAAGATGCATAGCAAAATTTCAAATTTTTATATGAAAATGTTGGAGTTAAAAAAGTTAGTTGTTCGAGAGCTACCCGAAGTTTTGGTCCGATCTTAACCAAATAAAACCCCAAACCAAAAATAGGGAACCTAGAAATTGATTGAAAAATATTTTGTGAAAATTTCAAAACTGTAGCTCTTTTAGTTTTTGAGTTATCGTGCTGACACACAGACGGACGGACGGACGGACGGACAGACACACATAGCTAGATCGACTCATTTTTCGATTCTGAGCCGATACGTACCCTTGGCACTATATCTAGCTCGTCTAGATCGATGCGTAACAAACGGAGGAGCAAATCTAATATACCCGATGTCATATATGTATGCACGATTATACCCGTGAATAGAATCAACAAGAACAATGGGAAGAGCTAGTTAGGAACATGAATTAGATCACAAAACAGTCGCTTGGCACTTTCCAACACGAGAGAAAAAATTGTATCAGTGACGAAACATGGGAACTGATTAAAAAGAGAAGAGATCTAAAGCAGCGTACTTGCAGCAGAACCACTAGAGCAACAACAATATAATACATGAATGTTGAGAAATAAGTAAAAAAATCTGGCAGACGAGATAAATGTAATTACATCGAAAAACTCGCAACTAATGCAGAAAGAGCGACAAGTCAAAACAACTAAGTCATTTTTAGACAATTTCTAGGTTCCCTATTGTTTTTTTTTAAATCGGACCAAGGCTTTGGGGAGCTGCCAAACAACTTTTTTGCACCAATATGAATTTCTTCAAAACTAATTTACTACGAGGATGAAAATTACACACGGATAATTATGTAATGCATCGAGCACTTATATGAAGTTTCAAAATGTCACGGCCCCATTTTCGGGCAGCTGCCATACAAAGTTTTTATTTCAATAACTATGAATCTAATGAAAATTAAAATTGGGCAGATAAAGTAATAGAGGAAGTTACTTGGTAAAATTGGACATCAACTCTCACCAACTTTTAGGGTGGAATTTTTTTTTTTTTAGCAGAAATTATGGGATGATGAGTTAAATTAACATAGTGGGTATGAACGGATATCTAAAAGTTGACAAGGGAAACTATAATCTTCCTCGTTTTTATGTTAAATTAAAACAATTTTTTATTTTTTTAATTTAAACACATTTTTTATTATTTTTACTTATTTTTATTTATTAATTTTTGTTAATATATTATAAAAATTTCATATATTTTCCAACAAAACAATCGGCGTTACCTATTTTACTAACACTAAATAGTGTCTGTTTCAATCGCAAAAAAAATGCGTTTCAAAGCTTAAATGCTACCAAAAACAAAAAAAAAAGCGAAACGTTACAAAAACAAAACGTTGCAAAGTTATATGCTATCGTTTTAAGAAAAAACGAAACAACATGTTTGAAACAAGTTACGTGCTTCCACCCCAGGAGTTTATTGAAACTACAAAAGAAAAGGTTAAAATCAAATTTATGTTTCATACTAAATGCTAATACCATAATTTAAAACAAAAATTTTGCAATATAAAAAACTTAATTAAATTAACTACAGTTCATAATAAAGAAAGTGGTATAAGTGAGTGAATCTGCCTTTCATTTTCAGGTTTGGAAGTATTTTTTGTTATGATATAAACTGTTACGATATCAATTATAAATTATATTTTTTTATTAGATATGATCTGACCATGATTTGAACAGGAGCCTTTTCCATAGAAAAACCGCCACTCTACCCACTGAGCTATCGGTCAGATATGATATAATTAATTAATTACTACTTTTGTTTAATTGTTCTTTGCAACAAATTACAATTTATTTTCCCTACATATATATTAAAGTAATTATTTTAATTGAATTATTAATTTTTATATAAAAATCCAGATAACTAATTTTAATAATTCGGTCATTATTTAAAGTATAACAACTTCGTGATGTTTTCAATTAAATTAATATTCTTTAAAATACTCTATTTAATTTATATTACTTCAAGATTATTTAATATTTTAAATTTTAAATATCACATAAATACAAACTTAAAACTAATAACATTAATAAAAATTAAATCAAATTTATTAGAATTCTTATATATAATATTATTTCATAAAATTATAATTATTTATTTTATTTTATTTGCTACTAATGTATTTGCTCCAGTTTATGAAAAGTTATTTTTCATTTCTATCTTCAATATTATTCAAAGTTTAAATTGTTTTTGGCTATTTCGTATTTTAAATCATGAAAAAATGATTATTATAATTAATCAAGGTTTAAAAATTTTTTCAAAATTCTTTAACATAACTAATGGTTTTAATTTTAAGAAAATTAATATAACTAAAATTAATTTATTAATAATATTAATTCTATGTGCTCGTTTATTTACTGATTTTTTATATTATGGTCTTTATTCGTATCTAATAAAATATGTTTTAAAAATTCCATATAATCAATTCTTAACTTTAATATCAATTTTTATTTTATTTCATACATTTTATGTACTGACATTTTTAAATATTATACTTCTTTTAAATACCATTAGTAATAGCATGTGTTTAAATATTGTCAAATTATTAATAAAACAAAGAAAATTAAATAAATTAGAAAAATGTTTAACTCTATATAAAAAATATACTAAAATATTTTTAAAATTTATAAAATTAATGGAATTTAACATTTGTTATACAATAATATTTTATCTACTTAAAGATTTAATATTACATTATTTTCAAATAAAGATTTGGCTCATACTAAGAATAGCATCTTCTATGAAAAAATCTAATACTGATGAGATAATAAAAAAACTAAATATAACACAATTTGATATGGAAAATCATTTGACAGTTTGGCGAAATTCTTTGAGTTTTTTAAATATGTTAATTTTTTATATTTACTTTAATTATGGAGTAAATTATTTCTCAAAATTGGTTATTTTAATTAATCAATCTGATATTTATGGAAATCCGGAAAACTATGATAAATTTGTAAGTATTATTGTGTTAAAATTTATATAACAAAATATTATTTACATTTTTAGTGGAATTAATAGATGGTTGAGTTAATGTTTCCTTTGCATATATTGCGGTTTTCAATCTTTAATGTATTTTGTACCTCATATCTACCATTAGCTATAGGTTTTCATTCTTTACAAAATTTTTAGAAACTCTTATTAACTGAGTGAAAAAGGTGATTATAATTAAGTGACATGAAATAAGGCTTTGCGAATGAAAGCCCCCCAGGTGTTATTTCAAAACTCAATTAATTGAAATTTTGCAATTTTTATGCAAAATTTATAATTTGCATTTGATAATGCAAATCGGAGCTCAAAACTCAACATGCAATACAATTTTATGTACATATAAATAGGTAAATGATTAAGGGTATTGAGTAGGTAATGTTGGCAAAAGTATTTCGATTTGAATCTAAACAAAGGTTGTGAAACAATATAGCTTAGAAAATTTTTTTAAAAATATGTATACAAAAAATTAATAGATTTAGAAATAGATCATTATTGAAACAAAATAAATCTAAAGACAAAGCCAAATGAAATATTAATTGAAATTAAATAAACATTTTACCAAGATGGGATTTGAACTAACGATCCCAAAATTTTATCAAATTCAAAACATACAAAAAGCAGACTAAATAAATTATTCATCTTCAAATTTTTAGATACGACACAATATAATTTATTGGATTTTTTGTACATGTATTACTAGAATCATAGCCTACGTAATACAAAATGTAACGGTTACGATTTTATTTAAGCAAATTGTATTGATATACAATATATGTACATATATGTAATGTATGTAATTAAATTAGAAATAGTTCTTAATTAGAAAAAGTTCATCTTTTAATTGACCTTCCGTCATTTTGGAAAAGGAGGGCTCTTAAAATTGAAGAAAGTGTCTCTAGTCTTAGTTTTAATAATTTTTGCGAAGATAATTAAATTTTAAAAAAAAAAATTTCAAATATTAAAGGAAATCATAATTTAATCCTTTAAATCTCAAAATTTGAGGGCGGCTTTAGATTGGGATAGATCCTCGAGAATCATAATAAGTTTGCTTTGTAAAAATTTGGAATTCTTTTTCATTGATTCAGACTTAAATATTCACCCATTTTTATAAATCAGTAACTTTGTCACCAGTATATATTATATTGCCAAGAGTATGAAACACAATATAATTTTTAAAATGTGCTGTTTTTTAAAAACCCTTTGTTTTTTTTATCACTTGTTTTTATTGTATTCTAATAATTTTTTGTAATGCGTACCATTAGATCATACCCTAATATTAGTGGGTGCCCTGCCTATAATATTAATTGGTTTATTCTTTTTTATTACCTTGACCACTAAAACTTTTTTGAATTTTTAATAAACAAGTACGTAGTAATTAATTAACCTATTTATTTTTTAATGTAATCAAATTTTTTATTTTTAATTTTGAATTGAATTTATAATTGCGTGAATAAATGCTATTCGAAGTTCATTAAATAATAAACGAAATCATTTAAATTAATATATTATATAATTATAAAAATCAATATAAAAAATAAAAAAAAAATATCAATTATTAATAATTCGGTCATTATTTAATGTTACACTTTAAAACTTCGTTAACTTCGTGATGTTTTCAATTAAATTAATATTCTTTAAAATACTCTATTTAATTTATATTACTTCAAGATTATTTAATATTATAAATTTTAAATATATAATAAATAAAAACTTAAAACTAATAACATTAATAAAAATTAAATCAAAAATATTAGAATTCTTACTGATAATATTGTTTCATACATTTTTAATTATTTATTTTATTTTATTTGCTACTGATGTATTTGCTCCAGTTTATGAAAAGTTTTTACTAATTTGTATCTTTAATATAACTCAAAGTTTAAACTGTTTTTGGCTATTTCGAATTTTAAATCATAAAAAAATGATTATTATAATTAATCAAGGTTTAAAAATTTTTTCTAAAATTATTAATATAACTAATGGTTTTAATTTTGAGAACATTAATATAACTAAAATTAATTTATTAATAATGTTAATTCTATGTGCACGTTTATTTACTGATTTTTTATACTATGGTCTTTATGCATATCAATTAAAATATGTTTTAAAAATATCTTATTATCATTTTTTAACTATAATATCAATTTTTATTTTATTTTATACATTTTATGTATTGACATTTTTTAATATAATACTTCTTTTAAATACCATTAGTAATAGAATGTGTCTTAATATTGTCGAATTATTAATAAAACAAAAAAAATTAAATAAATTAGAAAATTGTTTAACTTTATATAAAAAATATACTAAAATATTTTTAAAATTTATAAAACTAATGGAAATTACTATTTCTTATACAATAATATTTTATCTTTTAAAAGATTTAATATTACATTACTTTCTAACTAAGATTTGGCTCTTACTAAGAATAACATCTTATATAAAAAAATCCAATACTGAAGTAATAAAACAAATAAATATAACATATGTTAATTCAGAAAATTATTTAAACTTCTTGAGGAATTTTTTGAGTTTTTTAAATATTATAATTTTTTATATTTACTTTAATTATGGGGTAAAATATTTTACAAAATTAGTTATTTATATTAATGGATCAGATATTTATTGGAATGCTAAAAATTATGACATATTTGTAAGTATATTATGAAAGTAAAACAAATTAAAATTTGATTTATATATTAAAAACTTATGATGATTTTGAATTATTTTTCTTGGTCCTATATCAAAAAGCATTAATGAAGATTGAGATCATATATTCTATTGTTAATCATAAATTTCAAAATATTAAAATATAGGTACATTTTTTAATAACATATTCCTTTTATACAAGTAGGTCCATTGCAATACATGACACATGTTTACCCATCTAAAATTTTTAAGCTCCGCTACTGATATTAAAAAAAATTTAAAAACTAATCACGTACATTTTTTCAAATTATTAATCAATTTTGTTTTAAATTAACCTAAAAATAATATTAAAAAATGTTAATTCTTTTTTTTTTTTAATTTATTTTCAGATTGAAGAATTGAATTTATTACGAATACTGAAACATCAAAAACATTATAAACTACTAGGAATGGTTTCTCCAAGTAAAATGACAATTCTTAGTTTGTTTAATAAAGTTTTACAAATTTTTTTGATTATTGTGCAATTAAGAATTTTAGATGGCATCTAATTAATATTATAATTTAAAATAAATATGCTTGAATTGAAAAAAAATTAAAAATTTAAAAAAATTTTGTAAAAACTTTATATTTAAACACTATATAATTTTATTTTTAATAATAAAAGTGATCATAAAATTCTGCTGAACAAGACATAACTTGTTGTGTGTGAATTGAATTCATTTGATTTTTAGATGTTTATGGAATTCTTTGGTCAATACTTTACATAATATGAGTAATTGGAATCATTATAAATTTTTCTACCAAAATCACAATGTCTGTTTACATTCATATTAACGTGAAGCTCCCGAACTAAAATGTCATTCTAAGAAAATATTTTAAAAAAATTATATACTCTTTTAATGAAGCTTCAACTTATAACACCCACACAACACAACTCTTTTTATACAATCTTTTTTTTTTGTAGTTAGTAATTATAATTGAAAATTTTTTTAATTATAAATCTTCAACTCTTTGCTTGAAAAAAATATAGAGACATTTCAAATATGACGTTGTCAATTATGTCAAAAATAAAAGTATTGCCGTTATGAAATTAAATTATAGAAAAGAGTAGTAATTTGAAAATTAGATAAAACGAGTATGTCAAAAAATAAAACAACCATCATTTGAAAAAAAAAAAGAATAGTTTAAAACAAAATTAAATTTTACAAAATTAGTTTATCAAATATTAGAAAATACTGAATACAGAATAATACTTAATTAACAATTACTAAAGTTAAAGCATTTTTAAATTTTTTTTTGGTTTTAATGGAATTGATCATTTTAGATAGTAAACAGAGATGTAGAAGATTATAATATAGTGATTGTTTGTAATTATTAAATATATTTATAGTTTACAATGTTGGACAAAATCCATTTTCAAACACTTGTATCAAGTCATTATATATTTCAAATATATTTAAAATATTTTTTAATTTATTATTTAATTAATTTTTCATTAATGTTCTAGACAATGTTTAATGAATACCATTTTCTATATTGGTGGAACGCCGTAATATAATTTATATTACAATAAGTTTTAAGAAAAATAAATTTTTAATATAGTTTTTTTTATAATATGATGTGATATAATTAAGGAATATTGGGATATGTCATATATATATATATATTATCTAATCAATAGCGCAATGGTGAGATTCATGAAGGTTGACTACCTCCAAAAATCCTTCATACTCAAGAGATATAATTATGTCAGCAGTTACAGATATAATCCCAATATTTTGACTAAAGGACGAAGTAAAAATCGAACTTTATCACCTCTCCCTAAAAAGGAAAAACCAATTATTAGTTATTATGTATATGAATGGAATGGATGATGAACGGATGGTTATATTTATACTGAAAACGTATTAAAATTCATAAATTTGACGTTCAAATACAGATACTTGAAACGAGCAGGAAGATTTACCTTAAACATAAAGGAAGAATACGTTAAACCTCAACATTTTGTCATATATACGAAAATGTTTGACAAATAATTTTTGTTTTTAATATATTTCTTTTAATTCCAACAACTAGATGAAGTATCTATCATTTAATTTGTTTTTTTTTTTAAATCCTATCAGATTTTTTGTAACATACGCTATTGTCCTTTAAATGATTGTTTCTGGATAACGTGATAAGCAAAAAAAAAACAACAACAACAAAACTAAAACGACGAAGAGTGTGGTAGAGTAGACCATTTCAACTCTGGGATACCCGTATAACCGTAATAAAGATTTGCCAACATTCTAAAAACAGAACTTATGAAGCTTGCAGTTATGAAAAAATATAAATTTAAGTTGAAAAGCAGCTCTTCGAACCTCTTTCACTAGACCGACTATATTTTATTCAGACATTAACCATTAAAGTTAACTACTATTAAAAATTGATGACAAAATTTCAGACATCCAGCTATACCATCTATAAAGTTTTTTCCATATAAAAGAAGCAGTTGTATGGCAGATTCTCGAGCCCTCGAACCGTAAATTTGATTTCAATACAGATGACAGCTATTGCATGAAAACGAATTTGTGAAAATTTCAAAATCCTAGCTCCTTTGTTTTTTGAAACGGATTCTATATCTAACCCACCTCCTTCTCTGCGTCACAAACGTAATGACAAATTTAGTATACCCTTTTGACTTATAGTCATACGGGTATAATAAAACTAATGTTACGCAACAATTTTTTCAACATGTATTCTTTGTATTTGAATTGAGATACGTGGAACTACATGTGAACTTTATAATATATATAAAATATATCTATAAAAAAATATATTTTAATACAACTCAGCATATTTGTATTGTCTTTAACAATTTATAGTGCCATCAATTTAAAAAGCAATTTATTTCGATCGTATATTTCTCTTATTATTTTGTTTTTTTTTTATTTTCTCTTCAATTTCAAATCTGTTATTGAATGACTATATGAAAATTGTTGAATCAACATTAAATCCCATGAAAATTAATTGAATGAAAGTAAATTAATATTGAAGGCGGACAATGTTAAATTTTAAATTGCCTAAAACATGAAAGTAAATTTCATTGAAGACCAATAAAAAATGACAAAACAATTCATTTTAGTTTATTTGAAAGTAATAAATTTTATGTTTTATTTTAGTAGAACTATATTTAAATTTATATGTGTATTTTTACGAAATAAAAACCATTTTATATTAAGTTGATGAAAATTAATTCGGAATTTAACTACATATTAACATTAGATTGCATGAGAAATTATTTTATTTGAAAATGATATAAAAATTTAAGTTTTTATTGTACAATATAAAATGTAGACTGGATTTAAAAATTAAAACTGATTTCCGTAGTTGGTCCGTAGTTCATAGGTGTATCTCTTAATAGAAATACCTTAATAAATTTTTTGTTTCATAGATATATTTATTGCAAGATTATATGAAAAATTTAATATAATTTAATACCTTTCAGCGAATCGATTATGAACAAGATTTAAGTTCTTTTAAAACCAAGTTTTTAATTGTTGTGTTAAAATTTAGAAAAATAATCCTTTGAAATTTAAAATAGGTAATCTATTAGATAAAATTTAAAATGACCTACAAGAATTTGGATTGAAATATTATCCTATAAGTATGCAATTTTTATTTACACACATTAACACATTATAATATTTATTATTTTATTATTATATATTATTTTTATATATGTATTAGACAAGTATGGTTATATACAAAATCAAAATCATGTCCCTATACTATTTCATTATGTAAACATGTAAAAAAATAGAATATGATCCAGGTAACAAAAATCCAGATAATATGAAATATGACATTTCCATACTAGATAGAGACAAATCAATAAGAAATAATTATTGGTGGTTAAGCACGTCATAAAAAAAAATTAGTATAAAAGTATTTTAATATTAAAGTAATACATATGGTAGTTTATAAGTTTTTTTAATTAGTTGTAAGAATAGGGTAAGTTAGGTTAGAGTTTTATTAAAAACAAAAAAAATGTAAAAATTGCCTTTTTAAATTTTTTGCAATTAATTAAAAATTTTGAAATTAATACATACTTAAAAGTATAAAATAAAAAATAGTAGTAAACGTTCATAAAAATTATTAAGAAAAACTATTTAACTAAAAAAAAACACTTTATTTTTTACATGTTAATTTTTAAAAAAAGAAAAACCTTTTTTGTTAACTATTTTTGTAGGTTAAGTTATAATAAGGATGTAAGTAAATAACAAAATTAAAGTTTAGTTAAAAAAAAAAAAATACTTATTATTTTATCAGAAAATTCGGTCGCGTGCCTTTGTCAACACTCGTAATCTAAGATTTCGTTAAATACCTTGGAGTTCAGTTACATCGAAACTTCAACTTAATTGATCATGTAAGATACTCAATTAATGAAGGCAACAAATCCTTTATTATAAGAGTTTGAATTATTAAACATAGGAAGCCTGAGTCCGAATACAAACATTTTTTTTTTAATAAATATTTGTACAAGGAAGCAAAAATCTTGAGAATAGATAATTTTATGATTAAATTAATCAAAAGTTATTATGTTACAGCATTTAAAACCAGAAAATAGTTTATTATCAAATATATTTTACCACAATGAGGAGTACATTTAGAAGATTTTGCTTACTATAGTTGCATAGCTCCTCAAGCTCCTCAGTATTACTTGTGAAACAAATATGGATATATTCAAAACTAAGATCATGTTCCTATTTAATTATAGGAGACGTGCTACATGTACAAAAACCGAATATATCCGTATATGTATACATAAAACCAATTGCATAAGACATGACAGAAATATATAAATTAATAAGAGCTTGTCCTATTATATAACTAACCGTGTGTAGTTTTTAAACTTTTAGTGTTATTAGTTATAAAGAAAATCATATTGGTATTCAATAAAATGTATGGCAGCTCTCCGAAACTTTGGTCCGACTTTAACCAGAAACAATAGGGAACCTAAAAATTTTTTGGAAAATATTTTTCGATAATTTCAAAACTGTAGCTCTTTTGGTTTTTGAGTTATCTTGCTGACACACAGAGGGACGAACGGACAGGCACAATCTGCGGGATCGATTTACTTTTCGATGCTGATCCGGCCCATACCTTGGAGCCTATATCTAAAAGAGAGAAAAAAAAAACTCTTCCATATACTTTGGAAGGTTGGTACACTTTTGATTCAATTATAATAATTTAATTTAAACAAGTGATGAAAAAAAACCAAGGGTTTTTAAAAAAGCACATTTTCAAAATAATATAGTGTTTCATACTAAGTATTTTATCGGAATATAATGTTGAAGCTTCAATATTAACGTTTTATTTACTAATTTAGGAAATATATACGTTGGTGACTAAGTTACTGCTTACTTATAAAAACAGTAAAGTCCTTGTTAGTAGTTAACCTGGCACTCTGTCATGGGAATTCTGAGCCAGAAAGAGATAGCAATAGTTTGGCATATTGACCTACATTTTGATTAATTACCCCGGAAGTAGGTCAAGTTATGTTAAAAGTAGGTGACCTTGACGTCGATCGTGCCGGTAATTAGGTCAGACAGGTTTAGAAGTAAGATAAACAACTCTTGTTGTTTATATTGTAATAGGGAATCATGTAAAAGTAGTAAGTAAAAATATTTCAATACAATGTGCGTATGCAAATTAGCATGCAAAGAGAATATAAAGTCAAAAGAAAAGAAAAAAAATTTTAAGTCACAATCACAAATAGCAAGTTCATTATAATGTAAAACATGTTTTCTGCCCAGCATGTATATATATTATATGTATGTAATAAGTAGAAGAAAAAAGTCATCGTTTTCTGTAAGGAATGAAAAAAAAAAAAAAAAAAAAAAAAAAAAAATCAAAACTATGGTTAATTGCTTTTGGTACCTATTCATAATCAACATACAAATAAAAATAAAACAAAGAAGTTACTGTGTTTAAATAATTTTTATTTAACTGAAAAAGCTTTAACAATTTTACGATGATCAGATGTTAAAATTCTAGAAATAGTGATACCAACATTTTCAATGCGTCTTTGAAATCTACTTCTATCACATGCGTATTGATGCCAATGACCTTTGCGAGCAGCTCTGTAAGCATAGTCCCATACATACATGACTTGAATTTTGATATCTGTGTTGAAGTGAACTTTTGTAGTTTTATTATTTAAATTCATATTGTATATGTATGAAGGTCTTAATTTAGAATTTTTTCTTTTAAGAGATACATATATACATTAAAGCAATTTTTAACTGCACATCTGAAATTGTGGTTTGATAAATGTATAGGACATGATGTTTTAAAGTTATCAATCTTTTCTAATGGCGGCAAAACTCTGCTTAAATCTTCTATTTTGGCACTGTCAATGTACTTTTGAAGGAAAAGTTTCTTTTGCATGATTGCGTATGTCTATTTTGTAATTTAAAAAGGAAAATATGAAAAAAGAAAATCTGAAAAAAATAGGTATCTTGTTGAATTATAATTAAAAATTATAGAAACGGTAACAATTAATGTTTTAATTCTTAACGTTTTTTAAATTATATACATAGGTAAATGTTTTTAAATTATTTACATTCATATATCTAATTCAAATTCACATGCACTTTGTTAAGTATTTCAGTTTTACTAATATCCATTTACATTATTTTTTGTTTTTGAAAAAATCGAAATATATACGTGAATTTGAAAGATCATAATATATTATATGAACTCATTCGATGCCTCCAAACAATAACTATATAAGTCAAGTTTGATATCACGATTAGAATAGGTATAAGTAAATTCATATCTCTTTTACTTGTTAATTTTTATAATTCATATTTTTATAAATAACCTTTTTTTTTGGTTTTAAGTATAGTTACAACAAAACAAAATTAAAAAAAGTAACTTTTTCGTAGTTCTATGCTTAGTTACGTCATTTTCAATTGTATATTTTTGTTTTTTAATTGTATATTTTTGTTATTCGAATGGTATAGAGTGAGCATTTTCGGATAAGAACAATGTAAGCCTACTTACATTAGCATTTTTAAGAGAAATAAAAAATAATAACCCGAAAAGAACGTCATAAGTCTTGAAGATCACATAATAAAATTGTTTTAAATATTTTTCAAAGGTTTTTTAACTTCACATTTAAAATCGTGAATTTCTAATTGTCTTCTTAATGTTTTCTTAATAAAATTTTATTAATTTATTCCTAATAAAATGTATTCTTAATTTATTTAAAAATAACAAAATTTATAATAAAATATATTTCAGACTTACATCATTATAGCTTGGAGCCGTCGATATATAATTCATAAATCGTATTTATTCATAGTTCAAAATTTTTATTAAAAAAATAAAATCAAAGCTTTTATTTTGTTTTTATTTTTTTTTTCGTTGTCTGATTAAAATTTAATAATGAATAGAGTATAAAGCTTTAAGCTTTTTTTCTTTTTATTATATTTCTTTCTTTTATTTTAAAGAGCTTGAATTTTAAGGTTTTTGTTTTATATGGACTGTGCTCATCAGTAGTTATATTCATTATCTTTGCTATAGGTACCAAAAACAATTAACTTGTTTTTATTTTTCATTCCTTACAGCAAGGTTATATATGTAGATCAGACATAGCAGTAAGTATATATTTTCAGAATCATTCTAAACTTTCAGTTTCTTTATTATCATTTTTTTTTTTTATTATAAAGCATTTTTAAATAACACAAACATTCAACTATAGTCATAAAACAGGTAATGTTACTACATATTACACCATGATCATTGAACTTTTGTTTCTTTCTTTATCTTCTTTACCAATAATTATTTTTTTTCTTGTTATCTATAATTCGTATATTTAAAACTATTGTTTTTTTTTAAAACACAGAAAACTGGTTTACTTTTAAGGATTAAAAATTATATATATATTTATTTTTCAACTTCATCTTTCATAATATTATTTAGATTGTTAAATTTCTATAAAATCAACCAAAATGTTTTTGTTTTCAATAATAAACCTTTACAAAGTGACCTTACATCAGTCTGTGGATAATATTGTTATATATTAGGTGTGATGTATGATAAAACTTTAAACGATCTTAACTGGAATGATATATTTATTAACCCTCACCATCAGATAATAGAAAAAATTATATGAACTTTTAGGAATCCTCTGATATCATCAGTGTTGCCATTTTTACAGTATTCCGGTCAAATTTGGCTGGAAAAAATATTCTTTGACAGGAAAAAAATCGAAATATTTTGACTGGATTTTTGACTGATTTATTTTTTTATTTGACCGTTTTTGATATAATATTATATTTCGTTTCGGAAAAATTTAAAATAATTTTAAAAATATTCGTTGAAGCTGAACATTTTAATTCACCAAAAGGGTTATAAATTTTTGAGAAATGGAGTAAATCTTAATTTGCATTGGTATTCGATGAAATAGCCATTAGAAGACTATACTATAATAGTGCACTGGATGAAATTAGTGGGTTTTCTGATTATGGTTCTGGCAGAACAAAAGACATCGCAAAATACATACATATTTTGAAATAACTATTTTACTACTTTATCTGAAATAATAAATAAATAAATCTTTAGTTATATCATTAGTTAAATTAGGTATTGCGAATTTATAAAAAGCAAAGCTCCATAAATCAATCTAAACAAAGAAATTATGTACATGTTTCATTATACATACTTAATTTTAAGTCTTTCTGAAAATATTTATTTTGACCCGATTTTTTGACAGTATTTTACTCTAAAAACTTTTGACTGAATTTTTTAAAAAGTTTTCCAGTCAAACTGTCGAATTTGACCGGATTAAAAATTTTGAAGTGGCAACACTGGATATCATTTCATACTTTTATTTTTCAGCTTTAAAAAACAATGTACACAAGGTTAGCAATTTGTTTAATTCAAATAAATTTAAAATCTCTTGAAATCTAGACAATGTACATATATACATATATATATTTATTATATATGTTTTTTTTTCAAAGCTCTAGAAAATGTCGTTATAAAATTATTGTAATTCTACTCCGTTCTACTACTATTTTTAAATCTACTCCTATCATTAAATCTACATACCTACTTCAATTTTTCAGTAATGCTCTCCAATAATTTATTTTGTGCCGATCAGAAAAGTTAGTAGCAAAATTTAGTACAATAGGTATTTATTTCTACTTTCCTTTCTTTTTTGTTTTAATCAGAACATATTCGAGCATCTAAAATAGAAGAAACAAGGTAGACTAAATACATAAGTTGCAGCTTATCATTATAGATACCTCAGCACCGATAACAAAGTTGATTTTGGATTTTTATTTCTCATTTACTTTGCTCTTAATGTAAATTATTAAAAACAACT